>CATIWQ010101344.1:0-81193 GCA_949673415.1 Euphorbia schlechtendalii | reverse complement strand
TAAAATTGAATTCAGAATTTGAGATGAAGGACTTAGGACAGGCCAAGAGAATTTTGGGTATGAATATACATAGGGACAGAGTAAAAGGAATCCTTAAGCTTTCACAAGATACTTATGTTGAAAAGTTGTTAAAAACTTTCTATTTTGATGGTATGAAAAGTGTGTCAACTCCTTTAGGGGCACAGTTTAAACTAAGAGCTAGTAATGATAATTTGTCTAAGGAAGAAGTTGATTATATGAAAAACATACCATATCAAAATGTTGTGGGATCATTAATGTATGCTATGATATGCACAAAACTTGATATAGCTTATAGTGTTAGTGTGGTTAGTAGGTAAAGCCTAATAAGTTACATTGGCAAGTAGTGAAATGGCTTGCTAGGTATCTTGTGGGCTCTGTCGATACTTGTCTTCTTTATAGAAGACCAATTGGAAATAATGTGTTTGTGGTTGGCTTTTGTGATTCTGATTTTGTTGGGGATCTTGATAAGAGGAGGTCCATAACTGGTTATTGCTTTACTCTAGGAGGAAATCTTATTAGTTGGAAGTCTAGCTTGCAACGTATTGTTGCACTTTCAACCATTGAGGCTGAGTATATAGCCTTGACTGAAGTTGTGAAAGAAGCACTTTGGTTGAAAGGAATTTGTTCTGAACTTGGAATTGCTCAAAACTGTATTACTATATTTTGTGATTCTCAGTCAGCTATACATCTTTGTAAAAACTCTATGTTTCATGAGAGAACTAAACACATTGACATTATATTACACTTTGTCAGGGATATTGTTAGTTCTGGTGCTATTTTAGTTGAAAAGGTGCATACTGATGTGAATCCTGCTGATATATTAACTAAAACCGTTTCTGTTTCCAAGTTTCAGGATGCCCTCAAAAGGTTGCAATTTGTGCAGTCCTTGACTATTTGTCAAGAAGACTGTGCTCGCAACTAATTAGTGATTTCCCTTGAGCAATTTACTATGAAGGTTTGAGTTGAAGTGGGATCGTGCTAAAAGCCAAGGTGGAGATTTGTAGTGTGGAGGTATATAGCAGTGGGTGGCCTTTGGCCCAATCCTTAAGTTCAAGCCCATTCTAGGCCCGGGTTACTTAAGTGGTATATAAGCTCTCTTTCAGGTAGGGTTTTTTTATATTAAGCAGCTTCAAAACCTTCCTTTCTCTCTATCTTTCTGGTTTCTTCTCTTTTTCTTTTGTTCATCTATTCTTCTTGGATCTTGAGGCTTTTGGTTGTTTATCAAGAGAAGGATTAGGGGATTGGTGCTACTGAGTTGATTCATATGTTGGTAGAGGTACTTTTTGGTGTTGTTTTGTATATGTAAGCGTGGTTGTTTGTGGTTTCTTTTTGTAAATCTAATGAGATTAGATTTAGGTTGTTATAAGTCCATTTGTTCTTGAGTGTGTTCGTCTCTGTAATAGTTTGTTTAGCGATTATCACAAAAGAACTGGGACTTACATTTGGATGCCTGTAATCGTCGCCTTGCTTGCTACTTTCTTGCTTCAATAAAGACTATAGTAAATTGCTCAGCAGATATACCCCATGTGGTTTTGGATAAAGTAGAAATACTAGTCCAAGGGGGAACTGCCCAAAAATATTTCAGTGTTCATTATTGATTCTTTCCGTTTTAGTTTTGTAGCGTGAATGTATGTTTCTTAGTTTGAAGAAATCGTGTTTCCTGAGATTAAATCCTAACAGATATATTTAAAGGGAACACATTAATATTTCAACACATCAACTGACCCGTATCCTAATTATAATAAAAGGAATAAGCGTATGTGCATCTGAAGATACAAAAATAAAACTAGAAATTTACAAGTGACGGTCAGGCTTTAATAAGTGTAAGAGCTGGACTCTATAGCATAAAAAAAACACTATAGCCATCTTTCAACATATTTAAATTGAGATTGCCAGAAAAATCAACTTTGCAATGGTATATGTGAGTTTTGAATTTAACCTGCTAAACAAAAAATAGTAGAGGCTCCTGTTACAATTTAGTGTTTTTTAATTACTGCGCACTATATATTGAAGGTTTGATCTTAGATTTCAATTGCAGGCCCGCTGTTTCTTTCTAGTCTGAATAATAAACAAAATTTTACCAATGTAAAACACATCATATGTCAAACTTTTGTCATTTATTCTATCAATAATTTATCCCAAATTATACCTCTCTTTCAACAACAAATCTTTGTTCTATTTATAGTTTGTAATACTATACTTCTTCTGTCTACTAAATATTGTCGTTTAACTAATTCACAGTTTTTAAGATAACAACAAACCGAATAAGTTGATTTAATAATTTACCCTTTCATAAATATTCTACTCTATTTTCAACTTGAAAGTTAAACAAATTAATTAGGATAGGAGTAGAAAACTTAGAGAAAAAATATATTGGAAATACAAAATGACAATAAAAAAGATACATCAAAAAGTTGGAAATATAACACTCAAGAGAACAACTTTGATTAAACTCAAGGAAAATATTACAAGAACATACTCACTCAAATACAACACTACAACTCACTTTTATTTTTTCTTCTTTTCTCTCTTAAGAAGTTCTTACTTCTACTTGATGAAAAACAACTAAACAACTCTCCTATTTATAGGTGAATGATACAACTCCCAACTAACACATTTATTAACCACAACTCCCAACTAACCACAACTCCCAACTAACACATTTAATAGCCTCCAAATTAGTTTGGATTAAATCAAGTTTATATTCCAACAGCAATTGGGCTAAGAAGGGTTTCCATTTTCTTGAGTTGGTAAATTCATTGTTATGTAAACTAACAAAGTCTTTTTGTGTAAACTAACAAATTAAACAGCTTGAGGTTTTCCCTATCAGAATTTTTGTAAACAGATTACCGAACTCTCGAAAATGTAGCGCTTAGATATCAGGTTAGTTGCTTTTAGTTTTAATTTCTCACTTTTAAAATAAAATCGTATTAGAGCAATTTTAACTCTTGGATCAGTCATCTTGCCATTCGAATCATCCGTAAATTGATGATTAAAGATTAGTGTGGATGTCAATATGATTCAAAGATGACATTTGTAGTTGCAATTCACCTCATCCAAAAAGAAAAATAAATAAGATCATTAACATTTTTTTGTTTCATTTTATTTATTACTATCTTAGCCCTTCTACCTTGCTAAATTTTAATCTTTGACCCCTCAAATTTAATTAATGGAAATTTCACGTTATTTTAGCTCTTTAACAATTATTATGATTTTCTGGGATTATTATTTATGACTATTTGTTCTTCCATTCAATTGCTCGGGAAGTAAAATTATTGATTCATCCTATATACTATTAAATAGTTGTAGTTTGAGGTCGATAAGATATTTTTTCCTGTTTCAATTAAAACAATTTTCCTTGTGTGATAGCAATAACATCTGCTTATGACAAGGCGCCATTGAAACAGCGAAAAAGCCTGATTAATGCTGAAAGGAACATATAATTCTGATGATTATCAATTTATTGTTATGTTAGTGTCATAAAATAAAATAAAAAAACGTGGAGTACAAACTCTTGTAAAGCTCATAAATGGATTATTCAGCATTTTCTCTACTTATGTCAGGAGGCTTCAGACAGCCTTAAACTAGGACAGGAACTTCACAACAAAGAAACACGTTCCTCTGTTGGTCTAGTAATTTTTCATATGTTGCTTTTTCTTCTTTAAAAGATGATGAATTGGATGTCAATCGTATTATGGAGACAAAAGATCTTCTAAATTTTACAGGGAGAGGAAACGTTTCGTTCTAAGTTGGTGGTATTGCTCTAGAAATGCGCAAAATATCATTAACATTTTAATATATCTTCATCTATACAATTATAAGTTCAATATCTGATTGGTTTGTACTCGAGTAGCTACATTCATTGAGCTATTGCCACTTATACAAGGTCTCAAGTTCTAATAATGACAGGATACTAATTAAGGTAATTTATTTTTAAATTTTCAATACAAAATGAACTAAATTTCTTCCAAACAAAAAATTGCAAACACACCATAAGACTGCAAATTGCACTGAATTAACTCTGTTACATCTAAACTTAAGGCTATATTATACGTTTTGCCTTATTACTTGTGAATTTCATTTTATTGAATCGCGAGAACGGAAAAAGTGTGCGGTTCTATAGCTGGAACCTAGTAATTGAGTATGCTACAAAAACCAGGCGGAATAATGAACCGATGGGGTTACCAGTTTTTGTTTTGATCCGTTCAATCCAAAGTTAGCCATATTTTTAACCGCATACTTAAAAAAAATACGGCTTTACTAATTTGCAAAACGAGATCTGAGAAATTTTATTTTCAAAAGGGGGTCTTGGTTTCAAAATATTGGGAAAGAGAGAACAAAAATATTTTTTTATTAGAATAATACTGATGCTACATGAAGTATTTTAATCAATTTAATATTCTCAAAATTTAACCTTATTATTTAATTATTATACATCACGATTTGATTAAATTTGAGAAATTTTCAATTTTCATAATTTTAAAAAGTTTATAATCATATTTTAACAAAAAAGTTTTAAAATTTATCACTAACATGCATTGCACTTTTATTAATCAATTCGCAAAATTTAAGATAAAAACTCTTGACATAATTTAATATTAACGATCCTTTGTTTGCTAACATTTTGAAACACATCCCTTTTACAAAAAAAAAATTTCTCAAACAGCATTTTACAAATGAGTGAAACATGTTAGGAATAATATAGATAATACGATTGAGTTTTACATATCAGCTTAAACTTTTGGATCAAACCATTATATGATATGGTATCAAAGCAACTTAGACCTATAAAGGTCGTGAATTCGAATCTTGACAGCTCCATTTGTTAAATTAAATTGCAACACAGAGCGGAATAAATCTGTGTTGTACCCGCTTTAAGCTTAGGGAGAATTCACGTGCGAACAACCGTTAGGATTAATATAAATACTATGATTGAACCTTACTTATTAGTTTAAACTATTGGATCAAACTGTTGCATGACAAAACACATGGTACTTTTTTAAGTGTACCATATTTTTGCTAAATTTTCAAAAAAAAATATTGAAACGATGGCTTATTACATTTCTTTTTGGTCAATCAGTTTATACCGGTTTTCCTATTACACGTGTTTTATTAATTTGATTGGATGGTTGAGTATAATATATGGTAAACTTAAAAAACATGCCATGTGATTTGACTATTTTGTAAAAAGATCCTTGTGAAATTTTTGTTTGCAAATGGATGCTTGTGGTTTCAAAAGTTTGCAAAGTGAATTTCCGATTTGAAATTTCGTATAGTAATAGGTAATTTTATTCATTTTTTAAATGAAATTTAATAGTTTAATTGATAAAAATACAATACATCTTAGTGGTATATTTTAGAATTTTTGAGATGTCAAAGAATTTTTCTTCATTAAAATGAGATCATAATTTTTAATAACTCAAAATAAAAAATGAAAAAATCTCCGAAACTTACTTAAATTTGGATATATAATTCCTAAATAATATGGTTAAATTATATGAATGTTGAATGGATTGAAATATCTCCTGTAACACTATTATTATTTTTAATGAAAAAATATATTTTATTTGTACACTTTTGGAACCAGACATCTATTTATTAAAAAAAGTTTACAACAACCATTTTGCAAAATAAATTGCTAAAACTAACATGGATTTAAAATTAATTGTAGACATTGTTAGAATTTGTAATGCATCACTTGTCAATCGAATATTGATTATTAACCGATTGTTTAGCCAAATTAGTTAATAGAATTAAAGGCAGTACTTTTGGTATTAATGCTTTTATTTAAACTAGTCTCGTTGTGTCTACGAAACTTATTCAAAATGTGCTATTATCATCCAAAATTTTTAAATGTGTTAAATACCGTCTGAATTTATTTAAAATGCATCAATTTGCCCTCTTAATGCAACTTAGCTTCTGGTTGGAGAGAAAAAAATAACAAAAAATGACATCATTGAAAAGTTAAACTAACCATAAACTGACACGTGGTAAAGATGGGGTAAAGTGACTCGGTTTAAATACACATTTCAAAGCTCAGGGTATCCAATGATCCATTTTAATCAAGTTCGGGAAGTTATAGATGCATTAAATTTATAAACTAATATAATGCATATACTTAACTGAAATTAATTTATTAGCCCATGTTTCTAACTCATTGTACGCTTACAACATCCAGCCGAATTTTCAAATAATTAATTTCATGAAATATATTTGAAAATGAATTTAATTAGTGTAGGCTATGGTGATTTTGTTTTCAACAAATTAAATCTTATTATGCTTCTGGCTCTTATCATCATTGGATCAATCATTACACCATTAATCTAATGATGATAAGGAACAAAGTAATGAAAACTTAATTTTTAACAAAATCCATAAAATATGCATCATTTCGTTGATTGGAATATCATGCTAAAAATTATGAATTTATTTTATTTTATTTTTTCCAAAAATTGGATTTGTAAATTTTACTGTATAGAATTTGCGGCATGCTCAGATACAGATTTGTAATGCAATTATTTTCTCATCAAAAAAAAAAAAAAAAAAAAAAAAAAATTTCAAACGAGATGGGAAAATTCTGGAATTCATTCCAGGCTTGGCCTAAGAGATAAATTGTAATATATACAGTGGATTGTTAATTATTTATTAATCATTGATTTCTAATTAGCATGTTTATTTTAATAAAATGGTAGATGATTATACTCTTCCTAGATTTTAACCAAATACGCTTGAATCTTTATCTGTTTTAAAAAATAATTTATGCAGCCCTGTAATTTAGGTTTTTCATACTACGAATCTTTCCATATGTTTACGTATATGTTTTTCAATCAAAATTGTTAATATAACATGTATTTGTTAGTATATATGATTTTATTTTGTTAATTAAAATGTATTTAATCATAAAAGTATTTTTTGTTCGATAATATATGGTATTTTTATAACTTTCGAGATATTTTTGTACTAAATAAAATAACAATAAATTGTTTTAGAAAAAGTTCAATCTCTAGCATTTATATAAAACTATATTTTGTTCATAAACTTTATTTTGTATAAAAAATTTATACAAAATGAGATAATAAAATATATAAGGAGGTCAAAGTATGAAAAATATAAAATACAGATACATAAATTATTTTCAAAATAAAATGATGTACAAATGAATATATGGTCAAATACATTAAGGTTATAATTATTTATATTATGATACACTTCTGGCTTTTGCGCTTCTTTTCTTAGGCCCATTCTTTTTATGGGCTCAAGTTTCTTTTAAAGCCCTTTTACAAAGATGAAGGCCCATTCTTTATTCATACATGTTAAATACATGTTAAATACAAATTCATGAACTTATTTTGTTGATCATTGTCATGTGACATGAAAAATAATTAATCATGCATTTTTTTTTCTTATGTTAAGATATGTAAACTATACAACTTTTGTTTTCGTAACATTAATGGAATTTTTTTTATCAATTTTTATATTTATTTTGTACTTTGTATTACATTTGATGGATTAATTTCGTAGTTTTCATTTTTATTTTACATGATATGTATGATTTTCATCTACGTACATAGAGATATATGCTTATGCTAACTTAATTATCGAAAATTTAATAGAAGACCATATTCCAAGGACATCATCCCATACGAAACAAGATTATCGGTTTCGAGCTAATTATATCATTTTATAATATTATGAGTTATTAGCTACATATTTCATTTTTAGGGATGAAATTTTCATTTCACATATGTCAAATCTTGAGCATTATAATACCAAAAAGAAAACTGGCTTATATAACAAGATAATGATCATGAACTTCATACATTAATACTTTAATATTAATGGAAGTTGCACAATGTTAAACCAAATAAAATACTTCAATATTAGATTTAATTCATTGAACACAAAATCCATTAGTTAAGTGAAACAAACACTAATTTTTTTTTAAATAAGAAAAATTTAGGGGTGCAACTGAAACAAATACTAATTTAGTTATTGTTAATGTTTCATATTTGAAAGCTAACGCATAATATTTGTCTAGTTGACTACAAATATAGTTGGAAGTAGACCAACAAAAGGCAGATCCATGTGATAGCTCCCTCTTAATTATGTCATATCTTTTACTTGCATTGACTCCAATTAAGGACTGATTATATAAACATGATATTCTATTTTACTGTTTATTAATTTTTGACATATTATACATAATTCAAAATTTTCTAATAATGTTTTACAGTGTTAAGTGTTACAGCCCACCATAGTCTTTGCCTTCTTACTGACAGTTTCATAACACATTTGTCAAATAATTATTTTTTGTCAATGAGTAGCGACACTTAGACTATTCTCAACAAGTATATAGTTGTGTATACATCGCTAAAAGAAAAAAAAGATTGTTCACAACATTATTATTTCGAATTTAACAATGAATCGCAACTTAGTTAAAGTACGGAATTTATATCGTTACCTACAAAATGTGTACCCAAATGTAGTGCCAAGGGAGAATTTAAGACATTTTTGGTATAAGAAACAAATATATTCATTAAGATATTTTTTAGGGCAAGTCAAAATTGATACCCCTCACTCCTCTTACATATATGTTTAATGAGAGTTATATGAGTCTTCTCCTATACTTTCAACCTACTTTGCTAACTTGGCTATACATTGAGAAGTAGTTGATATAATAATATTGATTTTTTTATAAAATTTTCCTTTTTCTTCACGATAATGTTGGTGTATGAGATTGAATACTGATAATTTTAATATTTTTATATGTAATAGGATAATATACTTTCAGGCCTCAACCGATTAATTGTATTATTATAGCCATCGAGTCAACAATATTAAAGATATTTCACGAGAATATGCATATATGTGAATTATTCAATTCTATATATCTCGTTTTAATTGAACTAAATTATTACAACCAAAATAAAAAAAAAATTAGTATATTGTAGTAAAGTTAGACATTCACACCTCAATACATATGGACCCAATAGTTGGAGCTACCCACCATCATATGTCTACCAGAATCTTGTCATATTTCTCAAAACTTCTCAAAATGTCACTTATATCTTATAAGTGACTTTTTTAAGAAGTAAGTCTGACTTACTTTTAACTTCTATCTTATTTTTAACTTTTAAGTTAAAAAAAGTTATCAGAAACACTTCATTGTCTGACTTATAAGTTAAAATCTCCTTAAAAGACATTTTTAAGTTAAAAGTTGAAAATGAGAAGTTTTGATAAACACCTCCTAAATTAAAAGAGAGGTAGTAAAATAAAATAAAATAATTAAAATGAGATTAATGGCAGATTTTCCTCATTATAAGCATCTATATCTTTCCCCTTTGAATTTATTCTACTTTATATTCAGTTCGTATATCTTTATTTTCACTGAATTTTATGCTATATATGAATGTGAATGTATATAATAAATAATAATTTAATTAAAGAAAGAAATAAGAAATAAAAACCAAAGATGCAGTGGATTGCAAATTTTATGTAGTGGGTTTGTCAGGATGACCATCTTATGTTTTCTGAACACTTTAGTTGAATCAACAACTATAATTACTTCACCATTTAATTTTACTTTGGTCTTCATTTGTTCATGTTATGCCCATACCATGATATTTCTTGCCAAACAACACCTTCCAATATTTTCAACTTTGTCAGAAGTTTTGTTCCCTTCAGTAAAATATATCGATGGATTGGTTTAATCAATGAATGAAAGTGGTAACAATCTACATGCATGTACATAGAACAATTTTTTATTGGCTTAGGTTGAAGTTTAAGAGAAAAATATATAATGTGATGTTCCAAAAGTGATTTTCTACTTAATATCATCATACATGTTAGGGTAAATAAGTACGTTACGTATTTTCATATTCTTCGTATTGTAATTTATTGAATATTTTTTTGAAAATATAATTTATTGAAAATATTTTTTCAATCCATTAATAGGATTTTAAGTTTTGGGGTCTTGCGAAAAGTGTCACTTAGCCTGTTTATTTCGATTTCCCAGAGTATTAGTTCAATTATAATATAAAAAATATTAGCTAATAAAGTTTATGTACGTACTACATTATAATTTTTACTCGAACTTACTACTTTTATTAGAAATTTCAATGATTCTTCCCAACTTGTGATTGAGGTCTTAGCCTAGTGGTTAAGATGGAAGCTGTGGATTCTAGAATTCCCAGGTTCGAGTCACATTCGGGGTGAGTTGGAGATTTTCCTTTCCATTTAATGTAAGCCCAAATGAGATAAATTTAAAAAAAAAAAAATGATTCTTCCCAACTCTGATGAAATACTTTGATGTTATCTGAAATGGTCAAATGGGTCACATTTCGATACATTAACATGTTATCGTCCTCTTTAGGCATAAGCTTTAATTGATTTGCTCTTAAAATTACCAAAAACAATCTTGCCAAGGAGATATATGAACTAATATACTCATGATACTTACCACTTTTTGCCTATGTGAGACTTTGGTGGTTCCTAGGGGCGGAAGTTGAGTGGGTACGGTGGGGGCGGTGCCCAACCGACCGCCGTAAATTATTGTATTGGAGTAGTTGAAAACATGGTATTAATATTTATAGGTGATATAATATTGATACGAAAATTGCAATGCAATGACTCCTTACATAGGTGTGAGGTCCCGTTTTCAACTCCTCACCTTCGCACCTTATTCTTTCTTCTTTCGTTTTATTAGTGTGTTTTCTTTATTTTTGTTATAATTTCCTTTATACATTCTCTGTTAAACATCTTCTTAAAGAATAATTACAAATATCATCTCCATATTTTTCTTTCAAAAAGTTCAATTATATTATTTTAATTTTTTCTCTTTTCTCTTTACTATTTTTGTATTTTTTAATAAATAAAATATTACTATTAATTAAAATTTTATTTAAACAAATAACAATTTCTTGTAGATATATTAAATAAGGAAATTTCAATAAAAACATAACTATTTCTTGAAGTATTAGTTTCATATATTATTATAAATGAAAAAACTGAAATATATTATTACTATGTCAAAAATTATATTCATTATATTATAATTTTATGTAATGTTTTCCGATTTTACTTAATTTTTTGAATTATTTTTAATAAGATATATACTTGTTTAGAAAAATTTAGATGCTAATTTTTTCACTAACAATTACTGAATATCATGTTTCTCTTATTTTTCCCAAATCCAATACCATTATCATTGTTGGTCTACCACCGCCTTTTTCATCTGATTGAAATTGTGCCCCTCGATGCTCGAGTTCACCGGCCATTCCAACTCAAGTTAATTAGTGAAAGATAGACACTGCTTATTATATATGTCTTTATTCTCATTTAGTTACATGGTGAATAAGGTCTTATTCTCTTCAACTACAATTCAATTAAGTTCAGTTCATTTAAGTTCCGTAAAGTTAAGTTCAGTTCAGCTATGTGTAGTTATAAATTTACATTGAAATAAGTTAAGTTAAGTCCAGTTAAGTTTAGTTCAGTTCCGTTTTCAGAAGTTGAAGAGAATAAACATGAAATCATAAAATTATTCAGAATAAATGGTTCATATGTATTGTTGTTTAGGATGACATAAATTGGATATATCAGCTGGTATATATAATTAGAAAGCTAAGTTGGTGAGTAGAACTAGGCACGAGCCCGTTGACCCGTGGGACCCGTCCATGCCCGTTCTTCATAGGATGGGCTTGGACAAGGTGATTGGAGATTAGGTCCGACCCGGCCCGAACCCGAAGCGGTCCGAGTAAAATATATGTCAAGCTTGGTTTTAATAATAAAACCCAAACATGGCCAGTCCGGCCCGAAATAATAATTATTATGTTAAAAATATATATATTGAACTAAAAAAAATTACATGGTTGAAAATTTTCATATTTTTTACTAAAGTTTAACATTTAAACTCAATTTTGTGACTTATACTACAAATGTATTTGGAATTATTTTTTCACAATTATTTTTTAGTAATAAATATTAAGTTTTTTTATTTGAAACAATTAATAGTTAAGCCTGCGGACCGGGCTTGGTTTTGATTATTTTATTAAAGGTCTGGCCCAACCTGAACCCGATGTATTTTTTCATGGGTTTGGGCCGGGCTTGGGCTATTCATTATTTAGCTAAGTCCAATAAAGCCCGGCCCGAACCCGGCCCATGCCCAGATATATTGGTGAGTGATAAATGAAAAGAAGGTAAAAAGGGGAGAAGAATGTATGGAACAAGTGATGGAGCATTGAGTTTTCCAAAACATTTGCCAGCAAGCAGTAGTGCATTATTTGTTGGGTTTGCTTCCTTCAACTGGAACCAAAAGCCAAATTGATAAGATTTACTACACTAAAGTGCAGCAATCCAGCCATACCAAACAAAAGGAGGAATCAAATATCAACTTTTCATTTTTTTATTGTAAAATAATAGTAATAATTAGTTGTTCAGTTAGGTTGAATAAGTGAAAGGAAACTTGTTTGACTCGTACTAAGGTCATGTTTTCTTTAACTTCTAAAACTTGAATTGAACTTAATTGAAGTTAAATAAACTGAACTTGACTGAACTGAACTTAATAAACCTGAAATTAACTAAATTGAACTTAATAATAAGACACTGATTATTAAAGTAATTGTGGAGATCAATAATATTGAAAAATAATTAATTATTAATACTAATCATTACATATATTAATATTAATAATTACATATATAAAATAATAAATAAAATAATTTTAAAACCTTAATAATAAAAAATAATTATAATAGGTAGAATCTTCTAATTAAAATTTTGTTATTTAAATAATAATTACTTTTACAATTACTCACGAATAAATATAATTATTATAATATATTACAATTTGGATTCAAATTATCACTTATTATTGGATTACAAAAATGTAATAATTTTTTTAATTAATAAATATTCTCGTTTTGTTATCCCATATCACTTAATCTAATTAATCAATACTATGATTATAATTAAAAATATTATTATATTATAGTTACGTTAATAATGTTTCTATCTCAATAACACTAATAATTATTACTATTTAAAAATTATTTTTACCATATTTATAATTAATGTTAACTGCATTGTTTAATAATTATTTTTCCATATTAATATTTTTTCATTATTCTTATTATTATTATTGTTAAAGTATTAGTCAAAATAAATATTATTAAAATTAGAATTAATGGACTTGAACTGAATTTAATGAATCTTAACTGAACCGAACTAGACTTAACTGAACCAAATTAACGTTGAAGAGAATATAACCTAAATACAATTACATAAAGGGTGGGAAGCCTTAAGTATTGTCTCTAATCATCGACCAAGATTGTGTCTAGGTTCATAAATGAGTCGAGTTGTCCATAAATAACTCAATGTTTGATTCAATAAAAAATCAATTCAACTCGTCTCAATTTGTGATTGAGTTGTTCATGACCAAGATTTTTTGTTTCATAAAAAAATTTAGCTTGAATAAGTCAAAGCTCGTGAACAAGGTCAATTAGAGGCATGTAAATGTGTTCATGAACCGACTAAACAAAAACTTATGAACTTGATCAATTATCGTTTTACATTTCAAAATGAATTTTGATAAAACATATCTTAGGTGCATAAATTTAAAATACGAGTAAATAATTATAACTTCCTTAAGTTTTGATGAAATATTATTACCTCTTTGTATTTTGGAAAATTACTTATAACTCCTTGTGTTATTTCTTTCTACTCCCTGCATTTTAAGATAAAATAACAACAAAAAAATTTTTTAGACCCTGTCATTTGAAGATATGATATAGAAGACTTATTCTTGTTCATAAACATAAATTATGTTAAGAAATTTAATACAAAAATGGATAATACAAAATAAAAGGAGGTTATGGCATGACAAAGATAAAACACAGGAAAGTATAAGTAATTTTTTCGAACACATGATGATACTAGTGTATTTAATTAAAAAGCAGTGATTTAATCATTTACCCTTAAAATATTTATCATTTTACGGTACTTTGATTTTGTGAGATTTTTAATAATTAGTGTGGAACTAAATAATATAATAAATATATAAACTTGCGTGTTAATACTAAACTTTCAAACTATATATATATATATATATATATATATATATATATATATATATATATATATATATATATAATGATAAGTGTATAATTATACTTATTATCATGACATTTTCAAACATAAAACGATATGGTTTTGTTTCATTTTATACTTCATATAAAAGATTTCACGTATTATGTAGTTGTTTTTTATGCAAATGCAGAAACTAGGTAAATCTTAGGAGTTGAACAAAAGTGGAATTCTATGGAAAAAGAGTGAAAAAGGTGCAAAAAGATGCGTGGAACATAATGATTTAGCTTAGGATCGATTTTTTCAAAGATCGGCAAGATTGCAAAGAAGAATCATGAAGAAACAGCATTTCACAATCGTGACACTTATTCGCAATCGCGACTTGTCACTCTTCATAAACAGAAAACTACCAACCAATGTTCACGATCGCGACATGTGATTTGGGGTCGTGACTTGTGACGGTTATTTTTTATCTCTTATCAACTACCAACCGCCAGATAATAACGATCAACCACCATTAACTACCAACCGAAAAGACACCTTTTGGAAGTCAACCAATCATGAAAATGTGCCTATCCATTGTGGATGAGGATGAATATTTGCATCCAATCACAATGAAGTGATGCAACTCTTCGCCAATGGACACAACTCTTCGTTTGGATAGGCGCAACCCTTCGCACTCTATAAATAGAGTTCAAGACCCACCAATTTCATGGTGCATGGTATGACATGAATAGAAGGCATTGAATGATAGTATGCGTGTATAGATAGAGAGTGAAAATATCTATATTTTGCTACGTTCAAAGTCTTAGCGAGAAACATGTATAAGTGATTCGATTCCTTTTTCGATCATTATATTTCTACACAAATTCGAGCGTTTGTTGTATGAGTGTAATTGCAAAGCACTTATCAATAAAAGTTTTCGTTCTTCAACATTCTTTTATTCGAGATTCACAAAGAATAGCATCCTAACGGAGGTTCTGTCCGAGTCGAGACCGAATTCAAAGTAGACACAGGAATTACGGGAATTGACGACTCCCATTAAAGAGTGGATACGGTTTGATCAATTTTAGCTTTTACTTGCATACCTTACAAATTTACTTTGTTTTCTGCTTATACTTTCTATTTCGAAGTTTATGAAATATTTGTGTCGTAACGAGTATTTCGTCTTGCGTCATTTATATTAATCAAGTTATATGCTCTCGAGTTAACTTTAAGAGTGATTTCAGGGTTAATAAGATTGTGTATAATTATTGGATCAAGTTATATGCTCTCGAGTTAACTTTAAGAGTGATTTCAGGGTTAATAAGATTGTGTATAATTATTGGATCTGTGATTATAATGCTGTTTAGTGAGCCAATATTTTTGGAATGGTAACTTGCTAAATATGGCTATGTGAGAGCGACCCGTATTAAGCATAGTATTATAGTTATCCAGGTTCTTATAAGTTTCATAATTCGTTTACCCTAGATTTAGAATAGTCATCTCATGTGTTGCTCTGCGGTGAATTATTGAATATTAAGGCGTCTAGAACCGTATTTGTTGAAGTTATTTAGTGTACGAAATATTCTTGATGATTTTGCATGTTTTTCTTTACTAAACTTGTTCTTAAAAAATATCTATATATTTTACATTTTTTCTAGTCTGTTCATGTATCTGTCTATTCATCAATCTATCAACCAAACCATCCAAACCCTACAAATTATCTTATTTCGTTAGTTCCGTAACTCTAGTTGATCTTTAGAACCAAATTCCTTCCTTGTGGGATCGATATCTTTTAAAACTACATCAAAACTGTAAACTTGCAGTGATTATCATTTTTCTATTTAGATAAGCTGTATTGACAACTCATGTTCGAATTTTGAACTTTTATTTTATCGGTAGAGAAGTGGGGAACAAGGTTTTTGACTTCATCACCGAATATAAGCTTTCTAAATTAGTAAAGTCAAAACCTTACAAATGAACGAATAAGTTGTTCATGGACGGCTCATGAACAATAAGTTGTCAGTTTACAGCTCCTGAAGAAACAAGTCCATGAACATAATTTGAATTTAAATATTGGTTCGAACTCGTTACAAACTTGATGAATGGAGCTTAAACAAGGAAAAACTGGACTCGGCTCATTTATAGCCTTAATATGTAAAATGACTATACTTAATTTTCTTTAAAATCAATTACCTATATACGCAGACACGCTTACATTATCAAATGAAAATGAAAAGAAAATTTTTGATCCAGCTCTAAATGTGACTCAAATACCAACTCTAATGCTAACACTAATCACAATAATAATGATGATGATGATGATGATGATGATGTCATTCTCATCTTCCAAATCCCATCAAATGAGGAAGAGAGATTTGGCATTTATCTCTTCTGCGATTTGACCTTTTTTTAATCATTTTTTCAAAGAATAAAAGGTGCTTCACTTTTATTGGGTTATTATCATCTGATGGAAAATAGTCACTTAGGAATAATGATTAAAATAAGCATTGATAATTCATAGAACCATGAGGTAATAATCATAGGGGAAACGTTTGATCACTAAATCTTCTAATAATTTTATATTAAATTAGCCTAATAAATTTTACTGTTTTAAAAATTCTCACCTATAACCATCCATGTCTCGTTTAAGTGTTATTTTGAGAATCGTTTCATGATTTTATATTTTATATAATTTTTTTTGAAGGGAAAAAGACTGTTGCCGTGCAATAGCTTCGGGCATCCCAACTAGGCTGGCATCCCCTAAGATTAGAGACCAAATAAGGCCAAACCTTTATTGATATTAAAATTAGGCTATCATTCTCAAGGTGAGAATGACAACTTAGTTACAAAGTAATTGACTCAAGTTTTCAAACAAGTCCGAGATTGAGAAACATAAGCTATGTCTATTACAACGAAAGTTGAACCAACATAAATGAATACTCGAGAGAAAGATGTTGTCCGGATCAAGCACACCTTCGAGCACAAATTTATTCCGTCTCTTCTATAAAGACCAAGTTATGATAAACCAAAGGGACAATCCGAAATCAAAACTAATTCCTGGCCGAAGTAATGCTTGCCACATTTGGAAAAATCCAACAAGAGTGCACGGGATTGGCATTGGAGTCCCTAACCAATTTAGCACCTCATGCCAAATCATAGACTTGAAGAACACAAATGGAACAAGTGATCAATCGTCTCAAATTTGGAGCAGAATGGGCATGTTGTGTCTTCAATTAAATTGCAGCCTTGAGAGATGAGAAACGTTCACATCGAGATCCTGCCATGGGAAAGGGTCCAACTGAAAAATTTTATTTTTGGGAGAAGGCGTACACTTCAAATAATGGAAAAATCAAACATCGGTTGATGCCAATTAATCATTCGATAAAAGTCATCGCTGAACGAGGCTGCTGTGAATAACTTGCGGTCTCCAATGTTCCAAAAAGGAATGAGTCACAATCTGTCCCAAACCGAGGCAGCCCCATTGCAGTAGCAGAAACACTATTGTCATGTTGGAATAGGCTCGGAACAGAGGCAGCAATCCAGTTCCGCAGCTAGTTGCAGTGGTCTTTAAGTGATATACGCAAACTTCACTTCCAAAACTAACGAGAAAAGCAACCAACGTCAAGAATCGAAATGCAGCCTGCTTCAAAGGAACGCTTCTTTCTATTTCAAACAAAATAGAGGTCCGAGAAAAGAGCTTCCAACGACTTGTTTGAGATCTAGTTGTCATGCCAAAAGGATGCTGCAATCCTGTTCCCAATCACAACACGTTAATTGGAGGTGAATAAGTCCATGAATGCTTGATTCCGAATGCAACATGATACATTGTTATTCCAAATTGGACATAAACACACGTTGTCCCTTTTTCAATGTCCCCCATGAAACAAATTTGTATCTAGCTATGCAAAAAGTATACCAAAGAGAGCCCTGATTCGTTTGCCTTAACTTCTAAATCCATTTTAATAAGAGGGTGCAATTGATCAGTGTATAGTCTTAGATATTCAAACCCCAAGTTGATTTGGCAAATTAATAGTTTCCCAAATCACTCTACATATGCTGTTTGAATCAAAATCACCACGCCATAAAAAATTCATCATTATTCTTGTCAATTTTACGTTAATGACCGGTGACATCTTATAAATTGACAAAATATAAATAGGAAGGGATGATAGCACCGATTTTATTAAAATTAAACTGCCCGCATATGGCAGACATCAACATTTCCAATTCGCTAGCCGCTTCTTGAATTTTGTAATTAAAGGGTCCCAAGTAGCCAATGGAACATGGTTGATGCAAAGAGGGCTACCAAGATAAGTGATTGGGAATTTTTCAATTAGACATCTCAACAAAGCTGCACTTGATTGTAAAAATTCATCCGAGAAATGAATACGAAGGAGAGTGCTCTTATGGTAATCGATGCATAGCCCGGAAATCAACTCAAAACATTTAAAAAATCGCATAAAATTTGGAATGATGCTCCAATCCGAAAGGAGAAAGAAGAGTGTGTCGTCGGTAAACTGAAGTAATAAAATGTTCAAATGCGAATAATATGATCGACCATAAAGGGGGTAGCTAAACATGCAATTTGTTCCCTCGTAACCCGTTTGAATTGTAGCCGTCGAAGCAAAAATGGGACTATTGGGGTAGCAGTGAAAAGGTTCCCATAATATGATCGAATATCCCTAGTAATCTCGTTTATATCCGTAATTGTCTCCCCGTTTACATTTAGTTGCATAATTCGATTATTCCAATAGTGAACAAAGGCTGATCTATGAAAGAATGAAGTGTTATTGTCCCTGAATAGAGTCCATGAGACTCTCGATTGTTGATGATGAAGGTTCTCAAGATTTTTGCGAAGGTGATAAAGTGTGTCCTTTACCGCACGAAGAAGGGATGATGATTCAAGTGAGAGAGGCCACAGAACCTCGCTTGAAGTGAGATTGAGAACAACCATTTCTTGATCCCCTAACCCTTTTCTCGAGGAGCCTGTAGTTAGATGCGTTCTAAGGCTTTATTTCCTTACCCAACTGCCGGATTTTTAAACGACACGTCTCTGCTATCATTTTCTACACAAACTGCAACCCATTTACCTTTAATAAATGGAAGAAATGACAAGTCCTCCCACCACAAGTTAAGAGTTAGAAAAGGCCTTGCACCCGATGAGGGAGAGGCCTGGGATTTAAATAAAATAGCTAGGTGGTTTGATAGTGTCGAATCTAAGGTTGATATCGACATGGAAGGCCACAAGTCCAAGATATCGCAAGAAGCTAAGACATGGTCGATTCGCGAGAAAGACACGTTATTATGCCAAGTGTAATTCCGGCCATGCAAGGGTAAGTCATGAAGTTTGCTTTCAAAAACAAAATCTTGAAATGAGACCATGCTTGCCAAAGATCTCTCACTTGATCTTTCCGAAGTGGCTAACACTTCGTTAAAATCCCCACAAATTAGCAAATTTTGATATTCCTGAATAATTGGTAGTAATCCTCACCACATAATAGCACACTCATCACCCCACAGTTGAGCCATAGAGAACAATTATATAGTAATCCATCAAAGACCCCTTGACATGGAGGAGCACCCATCTCTCCAATGATTGAATAAAATGACCTTGAATCGCTATCAACTTCTAAGATAACAAAAAGCCTCCTAAAAGCCCTATAGATGGAAAGTAATGATAGCTATGGTTATTATATCCCCAAAAAGAGCGAACAACTTGATTTGAAATAGAGTTTGCTTTCGTTTCAACGAGAACTAGGAAGTGCATGTTATGTCTTTGGATATTTGAACGAAACAAAACCTTGCTTGGCTCTATTACTCAACCCATCTCGACAATTCTAACTAAAGAAGTTTAAAGACATAGAAGGTAATAAAATCCCAGGAGTTCCTCTGACCTTAGGACATTGAAACCGAGTCCATGACATTAAGAATGGTACCTTAATACTTTTCTTTAAACAAACCCAACTTAGAACCAACGGCAAATGTCAGATTGTTCTCATTAGAAGGGACATTACTAGACAAGAGAAAAATTTGGTTCATGTTACAGATATCTAGTTCCGAGGATACTATGTTACTCGGATACGCGTTAGCCACCATATATATGCTACTACTGCTAGAATGGGGTGGTACTTGCTGTTGGTTCTGGTTTTCGGTTGGTTCACTAACCAATTCATCCTCCAAACAATTCCAATGGTTAGATGGAGAGGGGACAGTGCTGACAATGCGGTCTGCTACAGACAAGGAATCTTCTGAGCTGGCTGAAACTTCCGAGGTAAGGTTGGCGGTGCAGCTTATGCATGCCACTGCTTGGCGATAATTGACTGTGATACAGTATTGTGAATTCCCAGACCTTAGGTTAAAACCATGGTTTTTAAAAATGAGAGGGACCAAGGCTAAGCAAGAGACCACATCGAGCTTGCCCGGCTAAACAAAATCGAAATCAATATGAAATAGTTTACCAACTAAACCAGTTAAGTGCCAAATTAAATCCATCGTAATCATTGCTGGTGTCAATCCCAGAAAATCAACATAAACTTAACATTCTTTTAGCACCTAGCATGAATCAAATTTGAAACCTCAGAAATCAAATCATTGAGATAAAACCAGTCATTATCAACGAATGCCATTAATGCATCTTTCGAAAAGAATGAGAAGAGAACCTTATTATTGCCAAGTGGTGCAATATGTTTAGCTACGAAATTGCGGCTCTTGACAATATCTGACAGTCGTGGAATTAACGACAAGTCGCTAACCTTTGCAATGCAAGAGAACGCTGCCCAATCCAATGATTCAAACGTATTAGTAAGCTTCACGTTGTAAGCTTTTTCCTTCATCGAAACCACTTCAGCGTAAGATCGATCGCCTCTTGGGGATTCACGGAATCTATGTGGATGTGGCTATGACGGGGGAAACCTTGTAATCTAAGTTACGATCATACTTTGCTTTATAGGCATGAAATGTTTATTTAATACCTATGTCAATTTGTTTTACATGGGTATTGCTTAAACCTATTTTCAAAGATGCTGATATTTCGAATAATCATAATTGAAATTTTTTAACTCACAAAATTAGCTAAGTTTATAAACTACTACAAAACATAATGTCATCACTATAAAAGTCTCGTTTTGAATCTCATCTTGAGAAACAAAGTGCTCAAAGCCACAAAAAAATTTATTCTAAAAACAGTTGTGCAATTGCGCTTAAACTATTAAATAGAAAGAAAAACCCACCCTACCCAACCCCGGAAGTGACTCGAACATGAGACTTTTAGAGATTGCAAGTTGACTTTTAATCAACCCCATAAAATTTTTTTGATACTTAAATAAATATACAACACTTAAATTTTTTTGTATTTTTAATGAAATTTTAACTACGTATGAATTAATTAAAATGTTATATTTTAAATTTTTTAGTTTTCTTTTTCATCTTAAATGTCTATTATTATTTCTTGATAATATATTTTCATATTATAATTTAATTGTATTTTTAATTTAATATATTTATAAAATAAAAATGTAATTTTGTTAGCCCCCGCTTGAGTCCTGCTTAGTCACCGGAGGTTCCAGCCACCCAAAAAGCACTTAACAATTTTCAAAACACTGAAAAATTCTAATAATAATATTATATTATCCTAAAAATCCAACAAATTTTTTCATTAATATATTCATTTTTCTTATTTCTATGAATGATAGCAAATTTTTCATTAATATATTCATTTTCTTATTACTAAGAATGATAAGTGACGAGATCACAAAAAATAATCCATGTATGTATAAAGATTGTAGTTAGTAGTAAACAGGGAGTCGTGTCCATAAAGAACATAGTTTTAAATGAGTTAATCTTGACAGAATGACTAACAGTATAATCATAATGTAATCTTTATGAGAGTTGAGAATTTAAACTAAGTAAAGCAGATAAAACAATATTAAAAGAATCATTTAACCAATTCAGGGTAAATCAAGTATCATAATGATTATAAGATAAGGGATAAATTGTACAAGGATTTAGGTTTAGTTATACTAATGTTCCGCATTATGGAAACTCTGTTTCGCACCTCAGTCACCTTCTTACCCACCGCGACTCTCGACATTGCGCCAAAGAGCTCGCCGATAAATAATTATAATAAGAAATAGAAAAGCCCATACCCTAACCTATAAGTAGTGAGGGTCCAAACATGTTTTAGATTGTTTCTCTCTAATATGAGTGAGACTGTTGTTACTTACTCCTTTTTAGGCATAATTATGGATGTATAAGTTAGAGATAACAAATTAATCACAAAGACTTACCTTAAGGTTGATTACGACAACAGTGAGACTAAGGATTCTATATTTTGTATCGAGATTGACAAATAAGTCATGTTGAGAATTGTTGTATTTAGGTTCAGTCATCACATTAATCAAACATGACCGTGATCAAGCCACTAAGGAATTAGTTAGACATGACTATAAATAAACGAAATAAATAATAAAGAGACTTAAAGTAAACACATGCAATTAAGTAAAGAACTTGTAAAGTAAATTGCAAAAATGTAAAAAGACTTGAAACTAAAATTATCGGAATTGAATTAAAGCAATAAAAGAGCATTAATAGATTGAGAGTATTTAAAAGCAATAAAACTAAATCAAAAGATTAAAAATACTAAGCTAGAGATTGAGTAATTGAAAGCAATAGAAAAACAAGAACATAACTAAACTAGACACAAACTAAGGACTGGAAAATACGACTCTATTGACTGATTCTCTTGAAGAATCTATATATAAGTGTTGTAAACCAGCGTTTAGTTGCTTCTCAATTAGTCTTGGATTGGGAATGTAGCTTTTGTTCTTCTTTAGGTTTCTTCCTCTTTAGTTTTTTCTTCGAAAGGAATTAAGTCTGAGTTTATCTTCTTTCCTAAATAGAATTTGAATAGGAAAGTATCTCTTTTCATGATTAGGACTTCTCCAAAATATGATTTTTCCAAAACAGTGATTCCACTGCTGACTTTGAAGTGCTTCCTCCTAAATATATGTTGATTTTAATATTTCAGAATTCTTTAGAAATTGCGAAAATCACCGAGACTTGCTACTGCTCCCAGTCCATGCATCAAGATCTCAGTGAAATTCTGATTTTGGGCAATTTATTCAGAGGGTTGTACGGGCAGGTTTGACTTGTAGAGCTTGGAGCTCCACGCTGTCAACCTACATGTGGGATGGGAATTCCCATCCCACATTTCTAAAAAGGGGTTCATGTTGCTGCTAGTTAATCAAGACAATAATTGAACATGCAAACGTTGTAAGGCAGAATTTCAAAATTTAAAATTAACTTAAAAATCTCCTAAGCATGCCATGATTGATAAAATCTAAGTTAAAAGATTCCATATATGCTTATAGGTTTATAAAACTTATAAAAGAAATCTAGCATCTAAGTTTAGAAGATTACCAGTTAATGCGTGCTTCTCTTTCTTTTGGATGTGGCATTCCCTTAGAGCAATTCGACAGAACTTTGTTAGCACGAGCCTCTAAACTAAGATAGCCTCTACGATTGATCTACACGAATGGATCTTCACTGACCAAAACCTCGTTGAGGTAGAAATCGTTAGTAGACAGCAGCTGCTATACCGCTCGAAGACCAACCCGAAAATATAAACTGAGAAGGCTCTCTTTGAATAGTATGAGACTTCAAAAGAATTCTTTATTGTTTAAAGAAACTCGTAAATCTCACAAAATAAACGAAGAAAGAGATGTCGAACTAAGAGAGAGAGGCTGAGCTGAAGTGTGGAATAAAGAGGAGCTGGAAGCCTATATATAGGGAAAAAGGGGGAGTGTTTAACTCCCCCTCAAACACAAAGTGGGATGGAAATATCCAATCCCACTTGGCTGGTTAGTCACGCGGGTCACTTGGACCCGTGGATCCTACCACAAGGCAAGCCCTAGAGGGCTTGCATTGTGCCACAAGCATGGGCTTGTGGCTTGTGGGCTTGCCCACGCACAGCTCTAGTGGGCTTGCGCGGCAAACCCGCGCAAGCGCTACTATGGGCAGCACTTGTAGGATTGTTGCATGCTAGCATGTGCGGGCTTGCCTCGCTTTCTTTTTAGCTTGAGAGGTAGCCACACAGCCCTCACTCCAAACATCCCGTGTTCATTTGGGGCTCACTCGCAACTGGAAAAATTCCCTTGCTATGCTCCGTGCTATTATTTCCTATTTTCTCTTTATTCCCTTTAATTATTAATTTGGTCCAACCAAATAATATTTCTTCTAACGAATTCGACAACCATATATTCTCGACATAGACCCAGTCTATAGGTTCTTTACTTAGTTTGATAAAGACCCAAAGTGTGTGACCTCATAGGATCTCAAAGTATTGAGCTGCTAGAGGTTAACCTAAACTTAGCTTCCCATCCGGGAACCTTAAAGCTAAGTGTTCCGGACTGATATGGAACCCGATAGCTCTAGACGATCAAATGGGCTTTCTAGCCAAGGCGTATGATCCCCCGATACTTGGAACGTCACGTGCTTGTGACTTGATCAGGTTCTGTAGTAGTAACCAATACAATACACTCCTTCCATCAAGCTAAGTACCATCCAATTTATTGAGCTCGGATTAAGTGTCAGCTTAGGTAATAGCCATAGCTATCCTGAAATTAGACTTGTTCACGACGAAAACCACTTGGCCATTATGTATCAAGATTGACTAGAAACCCATTATATCAATCTTATACTCTGATAAGAGGTTAATGAGTGTATCACTTCTACAAGGGGCCTTAAGGTACATCTCCCACTATATCACTATATCAGGAGCGATGGATCCCATCTTGACTACTCGGCTTACCAACATGTGATCATCACTATACTTGTAATCACCTGTGTCATCCTAATCGCCAAGGTATGAATAAGTATGACCCAAGTATAGTAACTCCTACACAAGGTGACCAGTATCTCAGGTCTAAGGATACTTGTACTGTTACTGCAATAAGACTTGACACCAACACATAGATATAGTTATTTCCAAGTGTTTATCTTATAGCGATCTCCAATGTATTACCCGAATATATTCATGTGTTAACTCAAGGTACCACCTTTAGCTCGTGAGATCGACTGCTTAGATCTAATCCAAGGAGTAAGCCTACACATGCTAGTCTGTCCATTCCATTGATGTTCAGTCTCAATGAAACTATGACTTGGGATATTTAAACTATTCATAGTAACACACGTATGTGCAGTTCTCACACCATATAGCTCCCACTATGTCCTCGCACTTTTACGCTATGAATTATTCACAGACTTTGTCTCATCAATGCGCATATACATATTTAATACTATACATATATGATACCAGCAAGATACATAAATAAATTAAATGCACTGATAAGCAACAAAGATGCCTTAATTATTATTAATAATGAACCAAAACCGTTTGCACATTATAGCTAATAAAGATATATCACACTAATTGCCTCTAAAATATACATCATTTCTAACAATCCCCCACTTGCACTAGAGCCAATTACCCACGTGCTTCATGCCATACTCATTAACATGCTGGTCATGTTTAACCCGAGTCAATGGCTTAGTTAGCCATCTGCTAGATTCTGATTGATAAGTGTATATTTACACTTATTATTATGACATTTTCAATCATAAAACAATGTGGTTTTGTTTCATTTTATACTTCATATAAAAGATTTCACGTGGTATGTAGTTATTTTTTATGCAAATGCAGAAACTAGGTAAATCTTGGGAGTAAAATGGTCAAAAGTGAAATTCTATGTAAAAAGAGTGAAAAAGGTGTAAAAAGATGTGTGGAACACAAGGATTTGGCTTAGGATCGAAGATGTCAAAGATCGGTAAAGTTGTAAGAAGAATTTTGAAGAAAAAAGCATTGTTCATGGTCGTGACACCCATTCACGGTCATGACTTATTATTCTTCAAAATAGAAAGTTTTCAACCATTAGTCACGATCGCAACATCTAATTTACGATCGCGTTTGGTGACTGTTATTTGTTATCTCTTATTAACTACCAACTGCCAGATAACAATGATCAACCACCATGAACTTCCATCAACTACCAACCGAAAGGACACCTTTTGGAAGTCAACCAATCATGAAAAGGTGCCTTTCCATTATGAATAAGGATAATGAAGTTATGCAACTCCTCGCCAATGGACATGACTCTTCGTTTGGATAGATGCAACCCTTCGTACTCTATAAATGGGGTTTAAACTCAACCATTTTCACAGAAAGAGTGGATTGATAGTGTGTGATACATTTTAGACATGTATGTATAGATAGAGAGTAGAAATTAGATAGATTTCGCTAGTTCAAAGTCTTAGCTAGAAAAATGTATAAGTGAGTCGATTCCTATTTCGATCACTATATTTCTACACAAATTCGAGTGTTTGTTGTATGAGTGTACTTACAAAGCACTTATCAATAAAAGTTTTCATTCTTCAACATTCTTTTATTCGAAATTCACAAAGAATAACATTCTAGCAGAGATTCTGTACGAGTCGAGACTAAATTCAAAGTAGACGCAGGAATTGCGGGAAATGATGACTCCCATTAAAGAGTGGATACAGTTTGATCAACTTTAGCTTTCACTTGCATACCATACAACTTTACTTTGTTTTGTGCTTATACTTTCTATTTCGAAGTTTATGATATGTCTATGTGTCATAACGAGTATTTCGTCTTGCGTCATTTATATTAATCAAGTTATATGCTTTCAAGTTAACTTTAAGAGTGATTTTAGGGTTAACAAGATTGTATATAATCACTGGATATGTAATTATAATGCTGTTTAGTGAACCAATATTTTTGGAATGGTAACTTCCTAAATATGGCTATGTGAGAGCGACCCATAATAAGCATAGTATTATTGTTATCCAGGTTTTTATAAGTGTCATAATTCGTTTACCGTAGACTTAGAAAAGTCATCTCATGTATTGCTTTGTAGTGAATTATTGAATATTAGGGCATCTAGAACCTTATTTGTTGAAGTTATTTAGTGTACGAAATGTTCTTGATGATTTTGCATGTTTTTCTCTGTTAAACTTGTTCTTAGGGAATATCTTTATAGTTTACATCTTCTCTAGTCTATTCGTACATCTGTCTATTCATCAGTCTATCAACCAAACCATCCAAGCCCCATAAATTATGTTATTTCGTTAGTTCCGTAACTCTAGTTGGTCTTTAGAACCGAATTCCTTCCCTGTGGGATCGATATCTTTTAAAACTACATCGAAACTGTATACTTGCATTGGTCACCATTTTTCTATTTTGATAAGTGGTATTGACAACACCTGTTCATATTTTGAACTTTTAACTTATCGGTAGAAAAGTGGGGAATAATATTTTTAGCTCCATCATCGAATATAAGCCCCCTAAATTAGTAAAGTCAAAACCTTACGATCACCGATCCATCGGGATGTATTCTAATCTATATCTTTCTTGGCTACTATCTCCTGAATGAGATGGTATTTTCTAAGTACATGTCTGTTTTTCTATAGGACCGTGGTTCCTTTGCTTGAGCAATAGCCCCATTGTTATCGAAATAGACTGCTAATTTATTTACAATGCTGGACACCACACCGATATCACCAATAAATCCCTTAAGCCAGAGAGCTTGGTTAGCCACTTCTAAAGTAGCTATGTACTCGGATTCTATTATTGAATCGACAACTGTATCCCCATTTGAAACTTTTCCAAACAATTACCCCTTAATTTAACATAAACACGTACCCTAACTAGGACTTATAATGATCCCTGTCAAACTAAAAACTCGCTTCGGTGTTTTACTTTAAAGTGAGATCACCTTCTCCATATACTAAAAACATATCCTTAATCCTACATGAGAAAGAGTGGATTTCTTACCATACCATAATTCGTATGGAGTTTGATCAACTGAGGCACTCTTTTGAGAATATAAACTGCACTCTCAAGTGCATAACCCCAAAAGGATTTGCTGAGTTATGCTTGGCTCATCATGGACCGAACCATGCCGAGTAGGGTTTGATTTCTCCTTTCTGACACTCCATTGTGTTGGGGTGTATAAGGAAGTGTCCGTTGGGATAAAATACCATTATCCCTTAGATAATCCTAAAACTCTTAGCTTAAGTATTCACCACCTGGATCCAATCGAAGGGTCTTGATACTTTTCCCAAGCTATTTCTCTACTTCAGTTCTGAACTCTTTGAATTTCTCAAAACTTTCAGACTCGTGCCTCATATAGTACAGATAACCATATTGTGAGTAATCATCGATAAAGGTTATTAAGTAGATGAAACCCTCATGCATCTTAACACTCATTGGACCACATTCATCGAAATGTATTATTTTCAAAGTACTATTAGCACGCAGTCCCTTTCCTTTCAAAGTTTTCTTAGTCATCTTCCCTTTTAAAAAAGGTTCACACGCACCATATGATTACCATTCCATTGGGCCTAAGTCTCCACATTTGTGTAACTTAGTTAAGCGAATCTCATTTATATGGCCTAAGGTTTTCTCATTATCTAATCTCGCTTTCTTAACAATGTTCATATTCAGAATTTCGGTTTTAGTATCCAGAACATAAATGACATCCACAGATATTCCACAAGCATAAAGAACATTAGTACGTTGAATTTGACATTTATTGTTAGAAAATAAAATTTCAAATCCCTCTGTTGCTAAAAGCGCAACAGAATTAATATTCTTAGTGACAATAAGAATGTAATAGCAATTATTCAAAACTAAAACTAGGCCACTAAGCAAAAGAAGGTTATATGTCCGTACAGCTATTGTAGCAACCTGTGCTCCATTTCCAACTCTTAGGTCCATTTCCCTCTTTGCAAGCCTCTTACTGTTCTGTAATCCCTATAAAGAAGTACAGATATGAGTATCACAACCAGTATCTAATACCCAAGTAGACTCATAGGGAATTGTAGAGAAACTCTTTATCATGAACATACCTAAAGTAGATGCCTCACTTGGCCTCTTCTTCACTTGTTCAGAAGTCAGAGCTTTACAATCACGTTTCTAGTGTCTAGGCCTTCCGCACATGTAACATATTCCTTTGGGCTTCTCCTTTTGAATAACCACATTTTTTACCTTCATGTTGATGGGTTTTAAACTTTTACCTTTGAAGCAAGTTCTACTTGCCAATGTACTTGTTCCTCTAGCCCTAAGGCCTTCTTTAAAACTTCTAAGTTTCCTAACAAACTTAGATGTCTTGTTGGTCTTCCTTGACATAAGATAATCTTTCACAAAAGGTGAATATTTATCAGATAGTCTTTATCATGAGCTGTGTGTCATGGTTGAATCTATCTTGATTCCTATTTGAGCTAGTCTCCTTGAATATTGTATGTATTCTATGCATCGCTCAATGGCCAGGATGCCATCATTTCTCCTAGAGTTATATAGAAATCTCAATATTTCATTTCATTCAACTTTCATGTTCTCATAAAGTCCTTTGAGAGGAATCAGCATGGATTTTAGGTCCATACCTTCATGCTATTTCTTAAGTTTCCAACTCATAGTTTCGAGCATCACTCGTGAAACCATGAAAGCATCCTTCTTAAGCATAAGATATGCTTCTTTCTATTGGATAGAAGCCTCGGCATCAGGATTGACTAGTTCCGAATTATCTAGAACATAATCCATGTTGCTTTTCTCAAGCTCCTTTCTAAGAGCTTTGAACCAGTCATTAAAATTGAACCTTGTCAATTTATTATCAAGTATTGGACAGAGACTTATGTTCGGATTCATTGTTCACCTAGATATAAGATAGATTTTGTGTATATATTAGTATATGTACATGCAATTAATATAAGGTCTTTAATTAAAGACATAATTCCTACTATTTTCTCGACATTCAAATAGCTCTTTCTATTTAAATTCGGAAAATTTGGTTGAACCAATTTTCCTTAGTAGGTAGCATCTATATCCACTCATCATATCCCTCACTATAGCAGGTCAAGCCATAATAAGATAACCATGGTTGAACCTGTCCATTTGTATCTCATGCAATTATTAATCCATTTGAGTTCTCTTTCTCGAGACGTGCGTACCCAATTGTACGACTCCTCTAATGTGTCTCCAATCTGGCATTAGCTCCAATAATATGGACAACTAACCCATTTTAGTTAAGTCATTAACTCCATCTAGTCTAACGACCAAACACATGTTAAGGGCAGGCATGTTTACATGTGCTTACATCCATTAATAAAGTTCGTATCACGACTTATGATGGTAAGATTATATATCACCGTAATATTGTTGTAGGGATTTTATTGGTGCCACTGGTATCACCCTAGTCTAGGTTTTATATGATGTATATGATTATGAAAATAATAATTTCGGGCTATTTGGAATTATTAACTCTAAGGGAACATGCTCGGGACATGTATATCATAATCATTCCATTATGCCAAGACCCCACATATCATGCAAAACAAACAAGGTCCATGTTTAAGTCATTTCACTTTTATCTATAAGTTTTATTTTAACAACTTAAATCGCATTTATAAAACATATACGGAATCCAATTCCCATACTAGAAATTGACCAAGTCATAAAAGTTCCTTGGGTACTTTTGAATCTAATACCGATGGAGATTTCCAAGTAGGAGAGGCCCCCTTAAAGTGAATGAGAAGCCAAGTCCAATCCTTGCCAAAATAACCACGGGCACTTTGATTCGTTGTACCACGGACAACTATGATTTAAAGATTTCATTCTTTAATTGAGTGAAGTATGGGATGACCCTCAATCAAAGCATTTACAAGTTTGGTAAAACATTGCTAATTTATATGATAATCACCTACACTAAGTTTGAGAAAAACCTTAATCTAGTTATCACAACTTTTTCAATAACACGAATTGAAACCTAAGTCATGCATGGCATACTTTAATCAATTCCTAGAAAATATCATTTTAACATATTATAATCAATCATGCATAGCATAAGGCAGGCTCTAATACCATTGCTGGTTAATCAAGATAGTAATTGAACATGCAAATGTTGCAAGACAGAATTTCAAAACTTAAAACTAGCCTAAAGATCTCCTAAGAATGCCATGATTGATATAATCTAAGTTAAAAGACTCCTGCTTATAGGTTTATGAAACATATAAAAGAAGCCCAGCATCTAAGTTTAGAAGATTACAAGTTGAAGTGTGCTTCTCTTTCTTTTGGATGTGACATTCACTTAGAGCAATTCGGTAGAACTTCGTTAGCACATGTCTCCAAACTAGGATAGCCTCTACGATTGATCTACACGGTCTTCAACCACTAAAACCTCGTTGAGGTAGAACCCATTAGTAGATAGCTGCTGCTAGACTGCTCGAAGACCAACCCAAAAATATAAACTGAGAAGGCACTCTTCGATTAGAAAGAGCCTTGAAAAGAATTCTTCGTTGTTTGGAGAAATGTGTGAAGGATCTCGCACAATGAAAGAAGAAAGAGATGTTGAACTCAAAGAGAAATGCTGAGCTAGAGTGTGGAATAAAGAGGAGTTGGAAGCCTATATATAGGGAAAAAGGGGAGTTTTTGACTCCCCCTCAAACAAAAAGTGAGATGGGAATATCCCATCCCACTTAGCGGGTTAGCCGTGCAGGTCACTTGGACCCACGGGCTTAGCCGCGGATCCTACCACAAGGTATGGGCTTACGGCTTGCCCGTGCTACAGGGCTTGTTGCCCATTAGCACGCGTGGGCTTGATCCATGCGCTAGCGGCCCACGAGCTCTTTAGCTCGTGGAGCAGCCGCGTAGGCCCCACTCTGAACATCCCGTGTTCATTTGGGACCCACTTGCAACGGGAAAAATTCCCTTACTAAGCTCTAGGCTATTTTTCCCTATTTTCTCTTTATTCCCATTAATTATTAATTTGGTCCAACCAAATAATAATTCTTCTGAAGAATTCGACAACCAGACATTCTCTACATAAACCCGGTCTATAGGTTCTTTACTTAGTTCGATAAAGACCCAAAGTGTGTGACCTCATAGGATCCCAAAGTATTGAGCCGCTAGAGGTTAACCTAAACTTGGATTCCCATCTGGGAACCTTTAGGCTCAGTGTTCCAAACCGATATGGAACCTGATAGCTCTTGACGATCAAATGGGCTTTTTAGCAAAGGCATATGATCCCTCGATACTTAGAACGTCACGTGCTTGTGACTTGATCTGGTTCTGCAGTAGTAACCATTATAATACACTCCTTCCATTAGGTTAAGTACCATCCAGTTTATTGAGCTTAGATTAAGTGTCAACTCATGTAATAGTCGTAGCTATCGTGGAATTAGACTTGTTCACGAAGAACACCAATCGGCCATTATGTATCAAGATTGATTAGAAACCTGTTCTATCAATCTTATACTCTGATTAGAGGTTTATGAGTGTGTAACTTCAACAAGGAGCCCTAAGGTACATCTCCCACTATATCACTACATCAGGAGTGATGGATCCCATCTTGACAACTCGGTTTACCAACATATGATCATCAATATACCCGTAATCACCCATGTTATCCTAATCGACAGGGTATGAATAAGTATGACCTAAAGTATAGTAACTCCTACACAAGTTAACCGGTATCTCAGGTTTGAGGATACTTGTATTGCTACTGCAATAAGACATGACACCAACACATGGATATAGTTATTTCCGATTATCTATCTTATAGTGGTCTCCAATGTATTACTCGAATACATTCATGTGTTAACTCAAGGTACCACCTTCAGCTTATGAGATCGTCTACTTGGATCTAATTCAAGGAGTAAGCCTACATATGCTAGTCTATCCATTCCATTAATGTTCAGTCTCAATGATACTATGACTAGTGATATTTAGACTATTCATAGTAACACGTATGTGCAGTTCTCACACCACATAGCTCCCACTATGTCCTCGAGCTTTTTTTGCTCTATAGTAGTCACAGACTTTGTCTCATCAATGCGCATATACATATTTAATAATATACATATATGATAGGAACGATATACATAAATAAGTTAAAATCACTGATAAGCAACAAAGATGCCTTAATTATTATTAATAATAAGCCAAAACCATTTATACATTATAGCTAATAAAGATACATCACCCTAATTTCCTCTAGGGCATACATCATGCCTAATAGTTGCTCCCCTACTCCCTATAAATAGCATCCTCCTCCTTTATTCATCACTTTAGCTCAGCCTTCCTTTTGAGTTTTGACTTCTTTTCTTCGCGAGTTTTTACAGGATCTTCCATGAGTTTCTCCGCTTTCACAAGAATTCTTTTGAAGGCTTATTATTATTTTAGAAAGAGCCTTCTTAGTTATATTTTCAAGTTAATCTACGAGCGGTCTATCAACTACTTGTTAACTAACGAGTTCTTCCTCTACGTGAGGTTTTGGTTGGTTGGGGTCTATGTGGACTAATCATAGAGGCCATCCTGGTTTGGAGGCTCATGTTAACAGAGTGTTATTCGATTCTTCTAAGGGAGGGCAGCAACAAATGAAAGGCACCATCAACATGAAATGCTCTAATCTTAGATGTTAGGTTTCTTTTATTAAGTTTTATAAACATACAAGAATCTATGGAATGTTTTAACTTAGATTATGTCAATCATGCCATGCTTAGGGGATCCTTTTGGGTTGATTTTAAGTTTTGAAATTCCACTGTGCAAGTTCGAATGTACAATTACTGCCATAATTAACCATTAGTGGCATGAGAGCCTGCCTTGTGCAATGCAAGATTGATGATAATATATTGAAATGATATTTTCTATGAATTGATTAAAGGATGCTACACATGATTTAGGTTTCCATTCTTGTTATAGAAAATGATGTGATAACTGGATTAAGGTTTTTCTCAAACTTAGTCTAGGTGATTATCATACAAATTAACAATGTTTTACGATGCATGAAAATGCTTTAAATTAAGAGAATGAAATCTTTAAATCATAATTATCTCTGGTACAACAAATTGAAGTGCCCCATGGTTATTTTGGCAAGGATTGGACTTGGCTGCTCATTTACTTTAAGGGGGTCTCTCCTACCTAGAAATCTCCGTAGGTATTAGATTTAAGAGTACCTAAGAGACTTGAAGACTTGGTTGATTTCTAGTATGGGAATTGGATTCCGCATATGGTTTTACAACCGTGGTTTAAATTGTTAGATTAAAACTTATAAATGTAGCTGTAAGATTTTAAACATGAACCTTGTTTGGTTTACATGCTACGTGGAGTCTTGGCATAATGGAATGATTATGATGTACTAGTCTTGAGCATGTTCCCTTGGATTATTAATTCCAAATATCTCAAAATTATTATTATTATCATAATCATATGCATCGTATAAGTCTTAGACTAGGGCGAGACCAGCTGCACCAATAAAATTATTACAACAATATTAATAAGGTAAATTGTCTTCCCATTATAAGTCATGATACAAACCTTATTAATGGATGTAAGGACATGTACAACATGCTTTCCCTTAACATGTGTTTGATCATGATACTAGATGGGGTTAAAGCCTTAACCAAAAAGGGGTAGCTATCCATGTCAGTGGTGCTAATGCAAGATTGGATACATATTTGAGGAGTCGTACAATTAGGTATGCACGTCTCAAGAAAGAGAACTCAAATAAATTAACAATTTCATGGAATTCAAATGGACGGCTTCCTACAGTGGTCATCTTTTATGGCTTGACGTACTATAGCGGGGGTCATAATGATGGGTTATGAATGCTGCCTGCTAAGGAAAATTGGTTGCATAAGATTTCTTGAATTCAATAGAATGGGCTATTTAAATGTCGATAAAATAGTACGAAATATGTGCTTAATTAAAGACCTTATATTAAATGCATGTATATATACTAATGTCTAAACAATTTCTATCTTATATCTAGGTTGAATATGATCACTAATGAAAAATACTCGTATTAATATCAATCCTCTTAGCAACATAAAGTATGTTGTCTATAACTTCAATGAGTGGTTTGGTACTGTCAGGGGAGTTCTCCGGCACTACTACCTGGATTATATTCTTGATGATCCAAGTCCCAAACATCCCGGTAAGAATGCTTTTGCATGTGAGATGAATGATTACGAGAGGCATAAGGGAAACTGTGAGTTTGTTACAAAGCTCATGTTAGACAACATGCTTGAAGTACACGCATGTGTAAAAAGGTTTGGATCTTGCGTCAATGATTCATCATCTCAATCTAGTGGAAATACTGGAAAGTAGATTGTTCCATAGTAAGTTGTAAGGAGACACCTCAACACTAAAGTTGGTTATATAAATATATAACAACTCTAAATAGTTAATGGAGCTAGGTATCGTTTACAGTGAGCAGTCCTTAAGAGAAATGGTATTGAGGGGATTGCCCAATAAATATGATTCTTTCAAGAAGATTCTTAAGGAGTTTTTTCCTAACTGCGCTTTGACCCAGCACATGGATTTGCTTGAGATTTATGAGATTGAGTTTAGAAAAACTCAAGGAGAAAGTGAATGCTTAAAGAAACTTAAAGGTTTAAAAATCAAGAGAAAGCTCATGAAGCGGCTACAGTTGAAAAGGGAAAATGTTTCTCTTAGAATAAGCTCATCGGATAATGATGAGAGTTGTTGCTCGAACTTCTAGTGGTATGTTCATACTAGAGAGTTTCTCTACAATTCCTTATGAGTCTACATGGATATTGGATACTGTTTGTAGTACTCATATCTGTACTTCTATGCAGGGGTTGCAGAATAGTAGGAGAGTCTTGCAAAGAGGGAAATGGACCTAAGAGTTGGAAATGGAGCACGGGTTGCTACAACAGTTGTCAAGGACATATAGCCTTCGTTTGCCTAGTGGCCTCATTTTATTTTTGAACAATTGCTATTATATTCTTGCTGTCATTAAGAATATTATTTCTGTTGTGCATTTAGCAACAGATGGATTTGAGATTTTATTTTCTAATAATAATTGTCAAATTCAATGTGGTAACGTTCTTTATGCTTGTGGAATATGTGTGTGTTAGCCACTTTTCTACTAATAAGTTTAATAGTTTGTTCACAAGATTCGGCTATTTATCAATGCTGCAAAAAAAAGTTGTTCACGAAAAATATAGGTGTTGGCAGTACCTCTTATCAAATAGAAAAATGATGATAACTGCAAGTATACAGTTGCGATGTAGTTTTAAAAGATATCGATCCCATAGGGAAGAGCTAGTTCTAGAAATTGAAAAGGAAGATAAAATAAAGAAAATAAAATATAATAAAGTAAAGGTTAGGAAAGAAGGATTAGAATGAAAAATGAGTAAATATAGGTATGAAAGATTAGAGAACCTAAATATATAGATTTTCCATACGAAATAAGGATAACAAAGAAAGCATGCAAGTTCAACAAAGATGTTACAATTCACTAAACTAATCTACAGACTCGGTTCTAAATACTCAGATATTCAATTATTCGCCGCAAAGCAACACATGAAATGACTTTTCTAAATCTAGCACAAACGAATTAAGACAATTATATGAACCTAGACAACGTCAACACTATGCTTAGTACGGGTCACTCTCACATAGCCATATTTAGCAAGTTACCATTCCAAAAATTTTGGCTCACTAAACAGCGTTATATCACAGATCCAGTGATTATACACGATATTGTTAACCCCGAAATTAATTTTAAAATTAACTCTAACGCATATAACTTGATTAACATAAAAGACTTAACACGAAATACACATTATAATACATAGACATATCATAAACTTTGAAATAGAAAGTATAATTAGAAAGCAAAGCAAAGTTGTAAGGTATGCAAGTGAAAGCTAAAGTTGATCAAACTATATCCACTCTTTAATGGGAGTCATCAATTCCCGCAATTCCTGCGTCTGTTTTGAATTCAGTCTCGGCCCATACAGAACCTCTGCTAGGATGCTATTCTTTGCGAATATCGTACAAATGATTATTGAAGAACGAAAACTTTTATTGATAAGTGATTTGCAAGTATACTTATACAACAATCGCTCGAGAATATAGAGAAATCTAGTGATCGAAACAAGGATTCGAATCACTTAAACATTTTCTCACTAATGATTATGAACGTAGCAAACTCTTTATCTACACACTATATAACCCTATATTTGCACTCTAATGCTCTCCTCTCTGGTTGGAATCTATGCTGCACACCATGCATGAAATTTTTGAGGATTGGAACCCTATTTATAAAGTTCGAAGGGTTGTGTCTATCCATACGAAGGGTTGTGTCCATTGGTAAATGATTGCATCTCTTCATTGTGATTGGTTGAGAAGCTTTGATATAATTCACAATGGATAGGCCCCTTTTCATGATTGGTTGACTTCTGATAAGTGTCCCATTGGTAGTTGATGGCAGTTGATCATGCTTATCTGGCGGTTGGTAGTTAAGAAGATAAAACCAGAAAATCATCCAAGTCACAATCGTGATAGATATGTCGACCGTGAATCTTTGATTGGCAGACTTCTTTTCTGAAGAAGAACAAGTCACGACCACGAATGATTGTCACGACCGTGAATTGCATTTTTCTTCAGAATTCTCCTTGCAACTTCACTGATCTTTGATAGCTTCGATCCTAAGCCAAATCTTTAACTTCCACGCATCGTTTTGCACCTTTTTCACTCTTTTTTCATAGAATTCCACTTTAGATCATTTTACTCCCAAGATTTACCTAGTATCTGCATTTCCATAAAAATCTTTTATATGAAGTACAAAAATGACTTACACTATAGTGTTTATTGTGTAAAATTATAATGATAATAAGTGTAATTATACACTTATTAGTGTGGATGGAATTTATGTTATAGATACTGAAACTGAAATTCTAAACATGAACATCGTTAAGAAATTGAAGATAGATAATGAGAAATATTCATACGTGTGCCATTGTCGTCTAGGCCATATAAATGAGACTCGCTTAACTAAGTTACATAAATTTGATGACTTAGACCCAATGGAATGGGATTCTATGGGGCTTGTGAGCCTTGTTTAAAGGGTAAGGTGACTAAGAAACCTTTCAAAGGAAAGGGTCAGCATACACAAGTACTTTGGTAGTGATACATTCTAATGTATATGGTCTAATGAGTGTTAGACACATGAAGGTTTCGTCTACTTCATAAATTTAATCGACGACTACACATGATATGGTTATTATACCTAATGAGGCACAAGCCTGAAAGTTTCAAGAAATTCAAAGAGTTCAGATTCGAAGTAGAGAAATAGCTTAGGAAAAGTATTAAGACCCTTAGATCTGATCGAGACGGCGAATACTTAAGCTAAGAGTTTCAAGATTATCTAAGGGAAATGGTATTTATCCTAGTGGACACCTCCTTATACACCCTAACACAATAGAGTGTCAAAAAGGAGAAATCAAACCCTACTCGATATGGTTCGGTCCATAATGAGCCAAGCAGAACTCAGTAGATCCTTTTGGGGTTATGCACTTAAGAGCGCAGCTTATATTTTAAACAGAGTACCCTCAAAATTAGTTTATCAAACACCATACAAGATGTGGTATGGTAAGAAACCAGCTCTTTCTCACCTAAGAGTTTGGGGATGTCCTACTTATGTTAAGAGGATAAGTTCAGATAAGCTGGGTGTTAAGTATGATAGGTGTCTATTTGTAGGTTACCTTAAGGAGACTATGGGTTATACCTTTTATGATCCCAAGGAAAAAAAGATACTTGTTTCTAGGAATGCTCGATTCCTCAAGAAGGAACACATACTTGCAAAAGCTAGTGGGAGCAATCTTAAGTTGGGCACTCAAGAAGATTAAATAGAAAATCAATTGATTGATACTACACCTATTATACAAGAAAGTGTGAGCACGGAACATCCTATTATAACATCGACATTACGTAGGTCAGGTCGGGCTCCAATCATTCCCTAGAGATACGGTTATTTCATCACTGATGATAAGCACATCTTCCTTATGGAAGATGATGAGCCCAACACTTACAAGGAGGCAATGGAAGGCTCAGAGTCTAATAAATGGTTTACAGCCATGAATTTAGAGATGGACTCCATGTATGAAAATCAAGTCTAGAACTTGGTTGATGCTCCAAGTGGTATTAAGCCAATAGGATGCAAATGGGATTTCAAGAAGATAACTAACATGGGTGGTACTGTGATTACCTCTAAAGCAAGGCTAGTTGCAAAAGGTTATAGTAAAAAAGAAGGCATTGACTATGATGAAACCTTTTCACCATTAGCCATGTTGAAGTCTATCAAGATACTCCTTGCCATCGTTGCTCATAACGATTATGAGATCTGGCAGATGGGTGTGAAAACCACGTTCTTCAATGAAACACTTGATCGGGATGTATACATGATACGGCTTGAAGGCTTTACATCCCAGGATGGCTCGAAGCTATGCAAGTTGCAAAGGTCTATCTATAGATTTAAGCAAGCATCAAGGAGTTGGAATATTAGGTTTAACGAGAGAATCTGAGAAATTGGTATTGTGTCAAATGCTAATGAGCCATGTGTATATAAGAAGGTTAGTGGGAGCGAGATCATTTTCTTTGTATTATATGTCGATGACATATTGCTGATAGGAAACGATGTTCCTTTTCTTTAGATTGTAAAGTTATGGTTGTTAAAGAAGTTCTCAATGAAAGACCTTAGAAAAGCAGCTTTTATACTTGGTATGAAGATCTACTGTGATAGATCTAGAAGGCTACTAGGTCTTTCTTAAAGAACATACATAGATAAGGTTTTGGCTAGATTTAACCTTGAGGAGTCAAGAAAGGGCTATCTCCCAATATCTCATGGGATTAACCTTTCTAAATCTGAGTGTCCAAGAACATAAGAGGAGAGACCGCACATGTATAGAATACCTTATGGTTCGCCAATAGGCCATCCTGTATGCTATGGTATGAACTTAGCCTGATGTCTCACATGCATTGAGCATCATGAGCAGATTTCAATCTGATTTAGGTGAGAAACACTATATGGCCATTTAAACTATTCTCAAGTACTTACGAAGGACTAAGGATATAGTTTTGGTTCATGGAGAAAGTGATCTCTTTGTGAAGGAATACACTAACATGAGTTTTCAGTTTCACAAGGATGATTACAAGTCCTAGTCAAGTTATGTGTTTATGTTAAATGGAGGGGAATTTGTTTGGAAAATTTTCAAATAGGATATGATTACTGATTCAACCACTAAATCTGAGTATATAGCTGCTTTTGAAGTAGCTAAGCAAGCTATCTGGCTTAAGGATTTATTAGTGATCTCGGTATGGTGTCTAGCATTGTATATCCAATGGTGGTCTATTGTGATAACAATGGGGCTATTGCTTAGGCAAAGGAACTACGATCTCATCAAAGAAAGAGACACATACTAAAAATGTACCATCTCATTCAGGAGATAGTAGCTAGAAAGGATATAAGTTTAGAATACATCCCTACAGATCAGAATCTAGCGGATAGGCTGACAAAGCCATAAACTCGGGTTAAGCATGACCAGCATGTTAATGAGTATGGTATGAAGCACATGGGTAATTGGCTCTCATGTAAGTGAGAGATTGTTAGATATGATGTATTCCCTAGAGGCAACTAGGGTGATATATCGTTATTAGTTTATAATGTACAAATAGTTTCAGATTATTGTTATAAAAAACAAGGCATCTTTGTTATTTATCAATGATTATTTTTAAATTGTGTATCTCGTTGGTAGTATATATATTCTATTATGTATATGTATATGTTCATTGGTAAGATAAATTCCATGAATATTTCATAGTGAGAAAGTGCAAGTCTATAGTGGGAGATATGTGGTGTGAAAACTGCACACATGTGTTATTATGAATGGTCTAAGTATCCCTAGTCATAGTTTCATTAAGACTGGACATCAATGAAGTGGATAAACTAGCATGTGTAGGTCTACTCCTTAGATTTGATCCAAGCAGCAAATCTCAGAAGCTGAAGGTGGAACCTTCAGATAACACATGAATGTATTGAGGTAATACATTGGAGATTGCTATAAGACAGACACTCGGATATAACTATATCCATGTATTGGTGTCATGTCTTATTGTAGTAGCAGTACATGTATCTTCAAACTTGAGATACTTGTTACCTTGTGTAGGAGTTGCTATACTTTAGGTCATACTTATTTGTACCTTGGTGATCAGGATGATATGGGTGATTACTAGTTTAATGATGATCACTCATTGGTAACTCGAGTAGTCAAGATAGCGTCCGTCGCTCCTGATATATTTTATATAATGGGAGTTGTACCATAAGGCTTCTTGTTGAAGTGACACACTCATAAACCTCTGATCAGAGTATAAGATTGATAGAATGGGTATCTAGTTAATTGATACATTATGGCGAGTGGTGTTCTTCATGAACAAGTTTAATTCTTGGATAGCTACGGCTATTACATGAGCTAACACTTAATCTGATCTGAATAAACTAGATGGTACTTAACATGATGGAAGGAGTGTATTGTATTGGTTACTATTGCATAACCGGATCAAGTCACAAGCACATGACATTCCAAATATTATGGGATCATATACCTTTGTCAAAAAGCCCATTTGATTGTCTAGAGTTATGGAATTCCATATTGGTCTGGAACAATTAGCATAAAGGTTCCCGGATGTGAAGCCAAGTTTAGGTTAACCTCTAGCGGCTCTTTACTTTGGGATCCTATGAGGTCACACACTTTGGGTTTTTACTAGACTAAATAAAGAATTTATAGACTAGGTTTATACCAAGAATATAATAAGTCAAACTCATTAGATGAATTATTAATTGGTTAGATCAAATAATAAATAAAAGAATTTTAAAGGAGGAATAAAATTGTGTGGAGCAAAAGGGAATTTTTCCCGTTGTGATTGGACGTCGCGAACACAAATTATTCGCAGGTGGGGCCAGCATGGCAGCCTCATGAGAACTGAAGGTGTGCTCATGGGCCGCTGATATGTGCTAGCTAGGCTAGCACATACCGATGGGATACAGGCCTACAAGCGCTTCCTTGGGCCTGCAATGCATGCCCACTGGTCGCAAGCTGAGCTTGAGGCACAAGGAAAGCCCTTATGTGCGCGGGTTTGACCCATTGAGCTTGGAGCTCTGTTCGGTCAACCAGTATGTGGGATGGGAATTCCCATCCCTCATTGCTAAAAAGAGGAGCATGTTGCTCCCCTTCTCCCTATAAATAGCCTCCTCCTTCTCCTTTATTCATCACTTCATCTCAGCCTTTCCTTCTGAGTTTGACTTCTTTTCTTCTTGAGTTTATGTGAGATCCTTCATGAGTTTCTCCGCTTTCACAAGAATTATTTTGAAGGCTTATTCTTATTTTGGAAAGAGCCTTCTCAATTATATTTTTTGGTTGGTATACGAGCGATCTAGTAGCTGCTTGTTAACTAACGAGTTCTTCCTCTACGTGAGGTTTTGGTCAGTTGGGGTCCGTGTGGACTAATCATAGAGGTCGTCTTGGTTTGGAGGCTCGTGCTAACGGAGTGTTGTCCAATTGTTCTAAGGGAGCATCGCACCAAAAGAAAGGCATGCATCAACTGGTAATGCTCTTTTCTTGGATGCTAAGTTTCTTTTATTAAGTTTTATAAACCTACAAGCATCTATGGAACTTTTCAACTTAGATTATATCAATCATGCCATGCTTAGGAGATCCTTTAGGGTTAATTTTATGTTTTGAAATTCTACTGTGCAAGTTTGCATGTTCAATTACTTACTTAATTAACCTTCAACAATAAAAAGCAAAATTATGTTGTACTCAGCACTACTAAAGCAGAGTATATGGCAATAGGAAGTTGTGTAGCAAAACTGCTATGGATTAAGCAATATCTAGAAGATTATAATAAAGTTTAAATACCTTGAAGTTATGTATGATAACAAGAGTGCTACATATCTATCTAGAAATTCAGTTCAACATGATAGGATGAAGCATGTTAATATAAAATATCACTTCATAAGGGATCATGTGCTAAGCGAAGATATTAGATTGGAATATGTTCCATTAGAAGAACAACATGCTAACATAATTACAAAGCCAATTGCAAAGGAGTAGTTCAACACTCTAAGGGAGTTAATTGGCATGTCAAATCCAATATGAAGAAATTATAGAAAAATTCCACTAAGTGATAAAATGCTAATGTCAAATTTTTGCTTAGTACTGAGGTAACACGTATTCACTTAGCTTAGTAAACTTAAGTTGTTTTGATTTGCGGTAAAATGAGTCTTTACTTCTTTTAGTATTATTAAAAGAAATTTAAATTCTATTTGTCGTTGTCAAAACTACTACGTTTTCCAAGTAAGATAATTCTTGTTCAATCTCGTTGTTATCTTTGATCTTAGCTTAAGTAGAAGACACATTAGTGTGTTAGCTGTATGTAGGTTTGAAATAGCTATATAAAAAGGAGAAGGCCTGGAGAGACGGTTTACATTTTCAAAGAATTTTGATTGTTTTCTCTACGAACTTTTCTCACAAACCTAAAATTTTCTCATTTCAAATTGAGACAAAAGGAAATCATTCACTAGTAAGCACAAGTGAGTCTAAGTTCCAATTGGATAGGAGGACACTTAGAATTGTTATCCTAAATGATGGGGGTGCTACTGAAAGAGTAGTTTTCAAATCTAGAACTATCTTTACCCTATAACCAAATGGGGTAATGAGGAGAGGCAATTAGGTCCAATCAATACCATCGATGCTCACAATCTTGTGAAGCATTTTCTTAAAAAAGTGATCAATCAATTGAATCTAAGGAAGTTCATCACTTTGGAAGGACTATTTGTTAAAGTTATTATTCAACATTTCTACTCTAGCATATATACAATCAAGACTCACCTAGACTTGATTCTTGTAGAAATCAACGAAACCCCACTTTTGGTTTTAGCTAAACTTATTGGTAACGTGTTAAGGATATGCTATCAGGGCACCAAGTTAAGGAGATCTAGGGAAAAAGATGTAGTGATAGTCCCGGATACGTTTAATCTTCCTGTAGATTATGGATTTGGAGAATCAAAGGCAACAAGCCTAACATGGAATGCAAGAATTTTGCATGAATTTCTTGTAAAGGTACTTCTACCTAAGATTGGTTATCTCTCAAGCTTTACCATATATGAAAGATGCATAATCTACCACATGGTGGAAGGAAGATAATTGAATTGGCATGTACTTATTCTAAACCATATGATGATGGTAACTACATAGTATCACTTTGGTTTGTTAATCACTATTGTAGTTAAGGACTTAAGAATTAATGTGGAAGGATACGAAAGAGCAAGAGGAAATGGGAATTTTACTTCAAAGTGTATTATCAACTTGGAGCAGTTTCTATGGGTACCCTAGGGTAATTACTTAAAGTAATCCATCTCGCTAAGGTATCCCAAGCTTATGAGGATTCAGACTTTGATGAATTCTTATTTGGAGAAGATGAAGTGGAGCCTGAAGATGACATTGTTATCACTGTTAAACAAGGTTAAGGAAGCTGGAAGTAGTCTAGCAGCTCAAGGGAGCAGGTGATAAGTGTATAATTACACTTATTATCATGATAATTTCACACAATAAACACTATAGTTTGAGTCATTTTTATACTTCATATAAAAGATTTCACATGGTATGTAGTTGTTTTTTTATGCAAATGCGGATACTAGGTAAATCTTGGAAGCAAAATGATCAAAAGTGGAATTTTATGAAAAAAGAGTGAAAAAGTTGCAAAAAGATGCATGAAACTTAAAGATTGGGCTTAGGATCGAAGCTGTCGAAGATCGGTGAGGTTGCAAGGAAATTTCTGAAGAAAACTCCATTCACGGTCGCGACAATCATTCGCGATCGTGACCTAGTCACTTCAGAATAGAAATCTGTCAAAGGAAGATTCACGCTCGTGACTTGTCTATCGCTGTCGCGACTTGTCTATCGCGACTTGGATGGTTTTCTGGTATTATCTTCTTAACTACCAACCGCCAGATAAGTATGATCAACCGCCATCAACCACCATCAACTACGAACGAAAAGACACTTATCAGGAGTCAACCAATCATGAAAAGGTGCTTATTCATTGTGGATAACATCAAGTTTCACCAACCAATCCAAGTGAAGAGATGCAATCTTTCACTAATGGATGTGACTCTTCGTTTGGATAGACGCAACCCTTCAAACTCTATAAATAGGGCTCCAAATCCTCAACAATTTCGTGCATTGGTGGGTATTAAGTGCACCACCAGTGGCATATGGTGCAGAATGTAGGGGTGGAAAAGTAGTGCATAATGTGTGTATAGATACAAAGTAAAAATGTCTAGTTTTCGCTACGTTCATGAGCGTTAGCGAGAAAATGTATAAGTGATTCGAATCCCTATTTCGATCACTAGATTTCTCTACATATTCGAGCGTTTATTGTATGAGTGTAATTGCAAAGCACTTATCAATAAAAGTTTTCGTTCTTCAACATTTGTTTGTTCGATATTAGCAAAGAATAGCATCCTAGCGGAGGTTCTGTATGGGCCGAGACCGAATTCAAAGCAGACAAAGGAATTACGGGAATTGACGACTCATTAAAGAGTGGATACGGTCTGATCAACTTTAGCTTTCACTTGCATACCTTATAACTTTGCTTTGCTTTCTACTTATACTTTCTGTTTTGAAGTTTATGATATGTCTATGTGTCATAATGCGTATTTCCTGTTAAGTCTTTTATATTAATCAAGTTTTATGCGTTGGAGTTAATTTTAAGAGTAGTTTCGGGGTTAACGATATCGTGTATAATCACTGGATCTGTGATATAACGCTGTTTAGTGAGCCAACATTTTTGGAATGGTAACTTGCTAAATATGGCTATGTGAGAGCGACTGTACTAATCATAGTATTGATGTTGTCCAAGTTTATATAATTGTCTTAATTCGTTTGCGCTAGACTTAGAAAAGTCATTTCATGTGTTGATCTACGGTGAATGATTGAATATCTGAGTGTCTAGAACCGAGTTTGTTAAATTAATCTAGTATTCGTAATAACTTTGATGATTTTACATATTTTCTTTTCCATACTTATTCGTAGGGAATATCTTTATACTTTTTATCTTTTCTAATCTTTCATACATTAGTCTATCCATCCATCATTCCAACTAAAATCCAAAAATATGTTATTTTCTTTATTCTGTTTTCCCTTGTTGATCTTTAGAGCTAGTCCTTCCCTGTGGGATCAATATCTTTTAAAACTACATCGCAATTGTATACTTGCAGTTATCATCATTTTTCTATTTGATAAGTGGTGCTGACAACACCTTTGCTTTATGTGAACAAGTTTTTGGCACCGTTGATATATAGCCAAATATTGTGAACAAACTATTAAACTTATCAGTAGAAAAGTGGTGAACAAGTTTTTGGCGCCGTTGCCGGGGACAAGCCTTTCGGAACGAGTTTAGTCAAAAACTTGCGATCAGTATCACCATAGTTTTCTAGATCAACCGAGACTTTCTCCCCATTTCGCACTTGTGGGAACACAAGGGCTTAACTCTATTTCTAACCATGCTTGCATGCTTTGGGTTTGAATAATATAAGGTTTTTCCAAAATGTGTAGTGTTGGCCATCAAAGAGTGGAGGTCTGGTTACAGACATTGCTTCTTTAAGAAGTGTTGTCTGCCCTGAGCCAAAAGAAAAGGTATTGTAAGCCATAAGGATTTTTAACTCAAAGAAGATGAGTCTTAAAGCTGAGCACTTGCTCTGATACCACTTATTGGTCTGAGATAGCTTAAGTAGCACAACAAAGGGGGGTGAATGCGATAACTTGGTACTTTTTAGGATATGTAAAATTCTTTCCAATTTTAGTTTTTAGATGCATGTTGAGTAACTTTATGCTGAGTGCATGTCTAAAAACTAAAAACTACTCAACTAAACTAACTTACTTTATCTTTAAGCTGTGTTGAGTACTTTGCTCAACTTGAATTGGTTTTTCAACCTTAAATTACAAAAAAGAGAGAATGATGAAAGAGCAAAGATACCATAAACACAAACGATAAAGGATAGAACTTCAACACCTACGATTTTATCCTGGTTCGGCCCTGAGCCCAGCCCTAGTCCCTAGATTCCTTTCTGACCTTTAATCCTTTAGTGTGTCTTTCCTTCCATAAGTGGTGAAGCCTTTATAGTGGGTAGACTCTATTATAGAAAGTACCTTTCTTTATAACTACCACTCAGCCACAGTTTAGGTACCCTTCCTAAACTATCACTCAGATTTGATTTAAGAAATTGAGAACTAAGGATTTCGACTTATAAAAAAATGTTGAATCCTTTTACAACGTTAAATCTAAGATGGTTTATCTCTATTACAAAATGACTGATAAATAAGCATTTACTTAGAATGCTTGACTTGGAATTTCTCAATGCTGGGAATATTTTGACAGTATTTCAGCTCTTAAAAAATTCGAGGTGATTCACTAAGTTTGAACGTCTGCATCAGTCTTCACTAAGTTTCTCTTCTCTTCACGGCTTTCAATTTTGTCTATTTGAAATAAATTTCAGGATGTTTATGGACAGGGAATTCGAACGTTGAGGTGCGAGATTAATCCATTAATTTGATGTGTCAAAAACTCATTGTTGTTAAACAATTCTGTTATGATAGAGAGGCGTATGAGATGCAACATGGAGACTTGGGATTTTTCTATTTGCTAACATTGCAGAGGAGTGCAAAGACATGGGAAAATGGTGCATGTCAGAAAAGATGACTTTTTTTTACTTTAGCGAGGAATCTCCAACATTCCATACTGGCACCTTTTGGTTGTGAGGACCACTTGAATATCCTTTTCAATTTTAGCTCCTTTTTACTTGAAAAAGTACTAATAGAATATTTCATCTCTCACAGATAGAGTTAAACATATGTGTGTATTAAATTCCTAAGTGTCAAAATAACTCAGCTTTTATGATATAAAAGCTACTCTGCTTCGTTGAGTCTATATTGTATAAACTATGTAATACTTAGCCTCACTCAACTTTTCTTACTCTAAGGCATAACTTAATTAAAACTCCGAGTTAATTTTCCTTAAACTAACTCAAGTGAACTTGTTTAATTAAGAGTCTTCTTAGTACTCAATTAATTTCACTATCCTAGATAGTTTGTTATTTCCCAAACGTTTTAAGTACTATGAAGTACTATAAACTTGAGTTCAACACTCTTACTTTTAAACCTTTAAGTTTCTAGAACTTAAGGTCCTCAACATGTAGTTACTCTTTGAGTTTATTTCTAAACTCAATCTCAAATATCTCTTGCAAGTCCATAAGCTAAGTTAAAGTACAGTTAGGAGAATACTCCTTAAGCATTTCCTTGAAAGAATCATAATTATTGGATAATCCCCTCAATACTATTTCTCTCAAGGATTTCTCACTGTACCCAATACCCATCTCCCTTAACTGCTCAGAGTTGTCATATATGTATATGACCAAGTCCACTACTAAGATGTCTCCCTGCAACTTACTATGGAATAATCTGCTTTCTTGACTTTCCACCAGATTGAGATGATGAATCATGGACCCTAGATCCAAACCTTTGTACACGTGTGTGTACTTCGATAGCATGTTGTCTAACATGAGCTTTGCAACAAACTCACAGTTTCCCTTGTGCCTCTCGTAATCATTCATCTCACATGCAAAAGCAATCTTGCCAAGATGTTTGGTACTAAGATCATATAGAACATAATCCAGGTAATAGTTCCAAAGAACACACTTGTGATAGTACCAAAACACTCATTGAAATTGCAAATAGCATACCTTATGTTGCCAAGAGGACCAATATCAATACGCATATTTTCATTAGTGATCAAATTGAACCTAGATATAAGATAGAAATTGTTTAGACATTAGTATATGTACATGCATTTAATATAAAGTCTTTAATCAAACACATATTTCCTATTATTTTATCGATACTTAAATAGCCCCTTCTATTGAATTTCAGGAAAGCCTGGTCAAATCATTTTTCCTTAATAGGTAGTATCCATAGCCCATCTACTATAACCCCCTAAAGGTTGGTCAATCCATAACAGACAAACATGGTTATAACCCATCCATTTGCATTCCATGTAATTGCTAGTCTATTTTAGCTCTCTTTCTCGAGATGTGCATACCTAATTGTACAAATCCTCAAATATATCTCTAATATGGAATTAGCCCCAATGATATGGACAATTAACCCATTTTTGTTTAGGCTATAACCCCATCTAGTCTCATGATAAAACACATCTTAAGGGAAAGCTTCTTGTACATGTCCTTAAATCCATTAAAAAGGTTCTTATCATGATTTATGATCAGAAGACAATTTACCATCTACATATTGTTGTATGGATTTTATTAGTGCAACTTATCTTGCCCTAGTTTAGGACTTAACAATGGATATGATTATGATATTAGTAATTCCATGCTAATTGGAATTATTAATCTAAGGGATCATTCTCAAGACTGGTACGTCATAATCATTCCATTATACCAAGACTTCACATAGCATGAAAAACAAACAAGGTCCATGTTTAAGTTCTTGCACCTATATCTATAAGTTTTAATCTAACAACTTAAAATATGGCTGTAAAACCATATGTAGAATCCAATTCTCATACTAGAAATTGACTAAGTCATAAAAGTCCCTGAGGTACAAACCTAATACCAGTGGAGATTTCTAGGTAGGAGAGCCCCCCTTAAAGTAAATGAGCAGCCAAGTCCAATCCTTGCCAAAATATCCATGGGCACTTTGATTTGTTGTACCATAGAAAATTATAATTTAAAGATTTCTTTCTTTTAATCAATTCATAGAAAATCTCATTTCAACATATTATCATCAATCATGCATAGTATAAGGCATACTCCAATGCCACTGTTGGTTAATAAGGTAATTAATGAACATGTGAACTAGTATGACATAAATTCAAAACATAAGATTAACACTAAAAGATCTCCTAAGCATGGCATGGTTGACATAAACTCAAATGAAACGTTCCATAGATGCTATAGGTTTATAAAACTTACTAAAAGAAACCTAACATCTAATTTTAGACAATTACCAGTTGATGCATTCCTTCCTATGGTGCGGCAATTCCTTAGAGAAATGGGATAGCACTCTATTAGCACAAGCCTACAAACAAGGACGGCCTCAATGACAAGTCCACATGGACCCCACCAACCAAACCTCACGTAGAGGGAGAACTTGTTAGTTAACAAGCAGCTACTAGATCACTCATAGACCAACCTGAAGCCTTCAAAATAATCCTCGAGAAAGCTAGAGAAACATGTGGAGGTTCTTACAAAAGCTCTCAAGAAAAAGGATTCAAAACTCAAAAGGAAGGCTAAGGTGAAGTGAGTAAATAAGGAGGGAAAAAGGGCTATTTATATCCCAAGGGGAGTAAAAATGCTCTATTGAAACCAATGTGGGATTGGTGAAAATCACCGATTTCACTCATGGGCTGCACCAGCCCGCACGTTGCTCCATATGAATCTCACGGAGCAAAGTGCCATGCAAGGTAAGCCCCACGTTGGCTTGCTTTGCTTGCAGTGCAGGCTTGAGAGAAAATCTCACAAGCCTACCTGCAACATGGGCTTGTGGCATGCCACAAGCCTTTATAACTGTTGCTCGAATTGTTCATGAGGCCTGCTTGTTAGATTTCCTATAAGCGCCGCGAAGTAGCACTTGTAAGCCTGCGAGTGGAAGCAGGCTTGCCTCGCGACCCCTTACAGGATTTCTTGCAAGGCCCACTCGCGATATTCTACTAGGTTAAACCTTCCCTTCTTTATCAGTGTACTAATCTGATCGAAATTGGTCCATCTAAAATGAATTTGACTCTTCCTTTAATTCTCAGTATAAAACCCATCTACAAGTCCTTCATTTAGTCCGGTGAAGCCCAATGTGTGTGACCTCATAGGATCCCAAAGTATAGAGCCTCAATACGTTAACCTAAACTTGGCTTCCCATATGGGAACCTTTAGGCTCAATGTTCTAGACCGATATGGAACCCGATAACTCTAGTCGATCCAATGGGCTTTCTAGTAAAGGTGTATGATCTCTTGATACTCGAAACATCACATGCCTATGACTTGATGAAATTTGGAAATAGTAACTAGTACAATACACTCATTCCATTAGGTTAAGTACCATCCAGTTTATTGAGCTTAGATTAAGTTTTATCTCATGTAATACCCGTAACTATCCTAGAATTAGACTTGTTCACGAAGATCAACACTTACCTTTATGTACTAAGATTGACTAGAAACCCATTCTATCAATCATACTCTGATAAGAGGTTGATGAGTGTGTCACTTCAAGAAGAGGCCTCAAGGTATAAATTCCCATTAAATCATTATATCAAGAGAGATGGATTTCATCTTAATTAAGTGGCTTCCCAACAAATGATCATCACTATACCCGTAATCACTTATATCATCCTATTCACCTGGGTATGAATAAGTATGACCCAAAGAATTACAACTCCTACATAAGGTAACCAATATCTTAGGTTTGAGGATGCTTGTAGTGCTACTACAATAACACATGACACTAACACATAGATATAGTTATTTTCAAGTTTTTGTCTTATAACAACATCCAATGTATTACCTAAACGCATTCATGTGTTAACTCAAGGTACCACTTCCAGCTCATGAGATTAGTTGCTTGGATCAAATCCAAGGAGTAAGCCTACACATACTAGTCTATCCGGTTCATGGATGTCCAGTCTCAATGAAACTATGACTAGGGATATTCAAACATTTTATAGTAACACGTGCATGCAATTCTCACTCCACATAGCTCCCACTATGTCCTTGCACTTTCACACTATGAAATAGTCAATGACTTTGTATTATTATATGAATAGACATACTCAATAACATATATATAATACTAATGAGATACATAATTTAGAAACTATCATCGATATATAACTATTGGATTCTGAGCTATGAATTTAAGTTTTGAAGGTTCTGAGTTAATAAGCAGAGGTGATTCAGAATTGCAAAAATGACTCAAAAGACATAAAGAATTTTCAAAGAACTTATGTGTGTCAAAAGTCTTCACCAGAAGCTCAAGGCCGTAGAAGACTATTGAAGACCAAGGTTCATAAGAAGCCCTTTGAAGACGCAAAAAGGGTAACTTAGTCATTTAGCGCTAAAAGTCACGAGAGCTATCTTGCATTAAATACCACCGCTCGCTTTTGTACCTCTTCTTGAATAAGGATAAAAGTTGTTACAAAATCAAGAACAAAGACATTCCCCAAAGAGCATTCTCAGTTAATTGTATAAATGTGGGTCCCAAACATTTCCTGACAGTTGTGGCGCAAATCAAAATTGGGTGCGGCTCTCAAACGGATTCTTAACTAAAATTTGGAGGTGTGACAACGTGAATCTTTTCAACATTAGTCCAAGATTAACGAAAACATTCTCTCCCTCTATAAAAGGATGTTTTCCACCATTGAAGAAGGTTGTCGAAACAATTGAAATCTTTAGAGTAAACTCAAGCTTCAAAAACTCATTGTAATCCTCTCTACAATCAATCTAGCTAATAGCTCATTCTCATTTGTTTATAAATGAGCTAACTAAAACAAAGTTCAGAAGCCCTATCTCTTTATTTCAAAATTATTTAGTAAAACACTAGTTGATAGTAAGTTAGTGTGAGGGAGCTTAGAAATCTTGTGAGGAAGGTACTCAAGAAGATAAGAAGTTCAAAGCCTCAGATACAGTTGGAAGGAAGTTCTGTATTGGCATAACTCAATGAAGTAAAGGTTATTGAAGGGTGCTTCAGTCAAGGCTTTGTAAAGGGTTTGCTCTTCACCAGAAGAAGAGTACTTATTGGATTAAATCTTGGACAAGAGTCTCCAAGGACTAGATTAGGTGGAGGCTAAACTAGGATAAAAAATCTTTGTTTGCATATTTTTTTACTCCGCTTTATTGCTTTCGTGCTAACTAACTTTACATCTAAAACACCAAGACTTTCGAAAGGGGACTCTGAGTAAAAAATTTTACTTAGAAGTAACTCTAAAAGCTTATTTTATGTAATCTTCTGAAGCAAACAATGAACTCAAAAAAGAGTCATTCACCCCCTTTGACCTATTTTACACCCTACTAGGTCCAACAATTGGTATCGGAACATAACTCACTTAAAAAGATTTAACATATTTTGAGTAAACGATCATAATGGGTGAAAATAGTGTAAAGCATATCCCTGGTAATATGACTACATAGATACTTCCAGAAGGATTATCTGTATCTAGACCCCCTCTATTCTTTAGACAAAATTATACATTCTGGAAGAACAGAATGAAGAACTTCATATAGTCTCAGGATATGAATGTCTGGCTTGCTATAGCTAATGGACCTTACATCTCTACAGTCACTGTAGATGGAGTTGCTTCTCCGAAATCAAAGTGAATATAACGATGTTGATATGATAAAATTGCAAAGCAATGCAGCAGTTATTAACTTTCTTCATTGTGCTTTAGTTGCTACAAAGTACAATAAAATCTCAAGATATGAGAGCTCTAGAGAAATCTGGAAGATACTTGAAGTGGCCTATGAAGGAACAGATAAGGTCAAAGAATAAAAAATCAACCAGAATCTACGACTCTATGAGTTATTTGAGATGGAGGAGAATGAATCAATATCTAACATGAATGTAAGATTCACCAACATCATCAACAAACTCAAGAGACTGGGAAAAGACTTCTCTGAAGAGGAACAAGTGAAGATGATCCTCGGAAGTCTAACTAAAAAATGGCAGGCCAAGAAGACTATAATGGATGAGGCTTAGGACCTCACTACCTACAGGTATGATGAATTAATTAGATCTTTGATTATTCATGAAATCTCTATGAAGAACTTTCAGAAGAAAGACAAAGCTAAGGCTGAAGGAAAGAAAGCTATCATCCTCAAGGTAAAAGCTGTAGATGATAGTTCCTTTGAAGATGATGAGGAAATGGTAATGCTTACTAGAAAGTTCAGAAAATTCATGAAGAAGAATTCAAAGACGCCTCAAAGGTATTAGAAAAAAGGAAGCTTTCTTCAGGAGCCAGACTTCCAAAAACTTCTCAAAGAGCAAGTTCAGAGGATCTGAAGAAAAGCTTAGAGGAGAGAATCAAAAGAATATCACTTGCTTTGAATGTCATCGAGAAGGACACATCAAGTCCAACTGTTCTAAGCTCAGAAAGGATAAGAGAAAGAAGGACATGGTGGCAACCTAAAGTGACATCGATAGTGAAAGGTCCTCAGAATCATTTAGGAATGAAGAGGAAGTTGGGAAAATTTGTTTCATGGAAGCTGATGACATGAGTCCAATAGTTGAATCATGGCACAGAAATATAGAAAAGGTCTCATCTACAAACTAAAAGTCATGTCAAAATGATGAGGTAAACTCTAAATTAAAAATCCCTGATGAAATTATGCAAGTACTTGCACAGATTTATAAACAAGTGAATAAGAACAAGAAACACATGAAGCTTCTAGAAGAAGACTTTGAAAACTTCCGTATCCATGATATAGCAAGAGATAATACTGCCAAATCAATCTACAAGAGGCAATGAGAGCTTGAAGAAGAGGTCGAGAAGCATAAAAAGGAACTAGTTCTGGTAAGAGTGAATGCATCTAACCTCAGTAGAAGGGTGATGATGATTAAAGGACATCAATCAAGAAAGATCACCTTGCCAAAAAAAAGTGGATTCCCAGAAGAAGGAGTATCCTCTAAAGATGAACATTCCTTAGAAGCCAAATCTACAGCAAAAAGCATATTAGAGTCAAGCCTCTACTTCCATGCAAAGAAGCTATAAGGAATTTGGGTATAAATATAGTGTGAACCATCATCAAAGAGAAGGCTACCAACAGATGGCTCAAAGAAATCCTCATGCCAGAAGAAGATTAATACCCCAGAGGTAGCCAATTCAGGAACCATTTGACCTCTGTCCACCTCCTAAGGCTCAACAGAAGATACCAGCAAAAATCTTCTGTAACTTCTGTGGAAAGAAAAACCACACAGCTGCTGTGTGCAGACATAAAAATGGATACTATGATACTTATGATTTGCCTGATTTAGTTTATGATGCCCCCGAACCCAAGGGAAACTCGGTTCAAAGATTATAACCATTTCCTTTTGCAGGTAAGTCTTAGGTCCATAAAAGGTCCACAAATCTGGTATGTAGACAGTGGAAGCTCAAGACATATGACTGGGGATGAAAACTCATTCATCTCATTAGAACGCAAAAGATATGGGAATTGTAAGCTTCGTAGATAACAATAAAGGAAAGATCATTGGAAAAGGAACCATTGGGTTAAAAATCAAAATTGAAGAAGTCTCCTTAGTAGATGGATTAAAGTTCAACTTTCTAAGTGTTGCACAATTGTGTGATCAAGGAAGAAAAATTACCTTTGACTCAGAAAGATGCTCCATCATGGACTTGTTGAGAGAAAGAACAAAGCTAAAATGGCTTGTTCCATGATCAGTTATAATAATTTACCAAAATATTTCTGGGTAGAGGCAATAAACACTGCATTTTATATTTTAAACCGAGTCATTATACGGTCAATTATTGACATAAATCCATATGAGATTTGGAAAGGAAGAAAGCCAAAGATTGGGTATTTTAAAGCCTTTGGCTACAAATGTTTTGTACTTAAATAAAAAGACAACTAGGAAAATTTGATCCTAAATCTAATGAAGAATTATTTCTTGGCTACTCAACACATAGCAAAACATATAGAGTCTTTGTCAAAAGAACATCATCACTAGAAGAATCTGTACATGTATATTTTGATGAATCTAACCATGCAGGTAGAAGAAATGGGTCAAAGGAAGATGGAGAATTATTCTCACATAAACAATCCTTTGAGCTAGAACAAGGAGAACCCTCAATAAAGGATAAACCATTTGAGATTAGGTTCTCAGAATAAGGAAATGAAGAGCAAGCTCCAAATGTAAAAGAAGATTCTATTCATCAAGATCTACCCAAGAAAACAAGGACCAAGAAGGATAATCCAGAAAGACTAATTCTTGAAGCACCTCAAAACCCAGTACTGACCAAAGGATAACTCAGTAGAATGATAAGTCATCCTGCATTTATCTCAATCATAGAGACAAAGAAGTTTGAAGATGCGAAACGTGATGAAAGTTGGATGATGGCCATGCAAGAAGGACTTGATCAATTTACCAGAAGTGATCTTTGGCACTTAGTTCCTTCTCCAAAGAACAAATCTATCATTATTACCAAGTGGGTTTTTCAGAAATAAACTTGATGAAGAAGGAAATGTTGTAAGGAACAAGGCAACGCTCGTGGCTCAAGGATATAATCAGCAAGAAGGAAATGATTATAATGAAACCTTTGGCCCTATAGCCAGACTTGAAGCAATAAGGATCCACTATGCCTTCACATCTCATATGGGATTCAAACTATACTAAATGGATGTAAAGAGAGCTTTTCTAAATGAAGTTATTGTTGAGGAACTTTATATTAAGCAGCCTCCTGGATTTGAAGATTCCAAATATGTTGATGACATCATCTTTAGAGATGTTGATGAAAAGCTATGCAAAGAATTTAGTTCTCAAATGAAGAATGAATTTGAGATGTCAATGATGGGAGAATTAACCTTCTTCCTCGACCTTCAAATTAAGCAAAGTTCAAATGGCATATTCATCAATCAATCCAAAAATACCAAGGAGATTCTGAAGAAATTTGGAATGGAAGATGGAAAAGAAATGTCAACTCCAATGGCCTCAAACACCATAATTAGCAAAGACTCAGAAGGGAAAAAGATTGATTAGAAGCTATTTAGAGGAATGATTGGATCTCTTCTATATCTTACAGGAAGCAGACATGACATTCACTATGTTGTTTGCTAGTGTGCAAGATATCAAAGTGACCCAAGAGAATCACATCTGAGTGTTATGAAGAGGATTTTGAGATATCTTCTTGGAACCATAAAAGCCGATTTATGGTATCCCAATAATGGGGAATTCTCACTCAAAGGATTCACTGATGCTGGCTATGGAAGAAAGAAACTGGAAAGAAAGAGCACTACTGGTGGTTGTCATTTTCTTAGAAACTATATTGTCTCTTGGTACAGCAAGAAACAAATCTCAATAGCACTATCTAATACAAAAATGAATACATGGCAGCAGGTAGCTATGTTGCTCAAGTACTATAGATTAAGCAACAGCTAGAAGACTATAGAATCAAGTCAGAATGCATTGAGACTCTTTACAACAAGAGCACAATTGATCTATCAAAGAATCGTATTAAACATAGTAGAATGAAGAACGTCAACATCATACTTCACTTTATGAGGGATCATGTTCTTAAGAAAGATGTGAAATTGGTGTACATCTCTACTGAAGATCAAAGGGCTGACATCTTCACAAAACCTCTTAGCAAAGATCAATTCACCTTCCTCAAAAGAGAGATCGGCATGAGTAATTCAATATGAATTTTGCTCAAAAGATGGCTTAATCACTCAGAAGAAGAACCTACTCTAGATGCAGTAAAGCATCCTTTGAAGTCAAGCGATGGATAATACCCCAAAAGCATTAACCCGTGAACCGCTCCTAATTTCCAAATTCAAAAAACCCTAATCTCAAGCTGGATCTTTAGGTTAAAACTATTCGCATTCTACCATCAATTACGCGTTTAAAAGTTACTAATTAATTAGATGGTAAATGCTGAAATCATCACGGTTTATTCCTTGCTTATTACCTTTATATCCCTCTGAAATCTAGTATAATAGTTACTATTCATCTTCAAATCACTTTACCAAAAATCTCTAAATTATCTCTAAGTATTCTAAGAAATTTTCTCGCCAAAACAATCAAATGGAACCTAAGAGATCAAGATCCTTAAAAAACAACCCTAAAGAACAAGTAATCATCCAAATCCCTCAAAAGTCCTTTGTTCCTGTTCTATACAGGTCAAATCCCACCTCCATCATCCCTCAATGATTCTTGGGAGATAATACTTTCTTGTAAGCATCTCCCTTCAAAGAAAAAATTGAGTTTCATCAACTAGGAACCTAGATCAGGTTGAAGGAGCTGATCTTTCCTACAATAGTTCTTGAATTCTACAAGAACTTAAGAAGGTACATAGTGAGCGATGAAGAGCTCAAAACTATCGTGAAAGGGATGGAGATTACTATTACCCCAACTTTTCTAGAAAAGTTGTTAATTTTAAAGTATGAAGGGTTAGCTTTGAGGAGAGGATGTGAGGAGTCCATGAGCTATGATAAGAAGGCATTTATGCCTAAAGGGTGGTTTGGACAGAAGATTAGCACCCATATGTAGCGGGAGCCAAGTTACCGGCAGTTTATTATGGCGCATCTTCTACTTCAAAAGATGAATTCCACAAATGCAGTATCAAGCTATAAACACTGCATTTTGGTTCACCTTATGGAGAAGAAGAAGGTCAACTAGCCTGTTATCATTATGTAGCATATGCTTCACCACAAGTTCACTATTAGTGGTCTCATCAGTAGGATCGTAGCATCCTTAGATATTAACTACTAAGATCAGGAAGGCTCTCTCTAGGTATTGAGATTGTAAAGGAGACCTTTGATAAGAAGGTGGATTTTGGAATGAGATGGGATAGAGAGGAGGCGTTGAAGATAGATTTGGGCAAGAAGCAAAGGGAGAAGGAGTTGAGAATGTCCAAGAAGGGTGAAGTTGCAAAAGGGGTTGAGGAAGTCTCCCTCAAATGGCAGAGGGAGCCTATTCTGAAATAGGAGGAGGTCCCTAAAGCCAAAAGAAGTAGAGTGGGCAGAAGTAAGGCACTTGCTGCTAAAGAAGTGGTGATACCTAAACCAGCTTCTGAAGCTATTAAAGGAAAAATCGGAGGACTTTCTTCTCAATGAACAAATATAAGTATGTGCCAAGGCCTCTAGAGGAGAATAGCTTAGAAGAAGATGAGGAAGATAAAAGGCCAATAAGCATTCTAACCACGAGGAGCAGGGGTAAATTTGATCCAAATATGGTCATTCCCAGTGATGAAGAGGAAGAAAATGTTAAAGAGAAAGAAGAAAAGGTGGAGGAAAAAGAGAAGAAAGTAGAAGAAAAGGAAAAGAAGGAGGAGAAGGTAGATGGAAGGAAGAAGAAGAGAGCCAAGACATATGGCGAGACTGTGGTCTCAAAAGATGACCTTGAGAATGCTAATATGATCAAAGCCATAACTCAAAGCCTTTTTGAAGTCTTCTCAACATCAAGCAAAGGAAATATCAAGATAGTAGTGGTTGAAGCAGAGATGAAAGCCATATCTGGAGGAAAGAGAACCATTGCTCTAGAGGAATTCATTGAGAAGATGAAGGAGAAAAGCAACTCAGAGACAGAGGAGGAGGATTCAGTGGAAGTTAATGGGAAAGTCCTAGAAGGAACTTCAATTGACTTTGATCTACCACTTGGAGCTCTTCCCTTGGCACCCTCTTCTACTCCTCCCAAGGTGGAAAATCCGACTAATTTCCAATTGGAGAAGAAATCAGAAGCAAAGCCTCAATCCCCTTCTCTGGGTTAACAGATGGTTATTTTTTATCCATCCCATCTATTCATGGCACCTCTTCAGACCCCAACATATGAGCCAGCAACTCTGAAGGGATCACCATCTTCAAAGAATAAGGGCCCTCTTGAAAATGCAACACCATTGCTCAAGAGGTGGTTCATGGTCTGGAGCACAAGGTTGAGGAGAAGGAAGAGTCTAAGGTTGAGAAGAAGGAAGAGTCTGATGGACATTCAATGCTGAAAGAGAATGTGTCAGAGGAAGATATGTTCTTATCAAATGTTTAGAAGGAGGAAGTGCAGAGGACTATAGTGGTTGAATGGGGAGTCAAGCCATAAGAATTAGATCTTGATGTAGAGTTTGTTAGCATGGCACACTCTATTTTTGCTAAACATAATATGAAGCTAGAGGATATAAGGAAGGATGATGTAGAGAAAAAGGGGGAAGAGAAGAACGATGAGGAGGTTCTGCTATAAGAAGTAAATGAAAAGGAATCTGTGAAATCAAGATAGTAGATAAAGCGAAGGAAATTAGAGCAAAGTCCACCACTCCCTACTAGCAGCAACCAACTCCCTACCAGCATCATCTAACTCCCAACCAGCACAAATTCCCTACATTCCGAGGACTCTGGTGGATCCTTTGAGTATCCTAACTCTTATTCCCAAACCTCTAGAGTAGAGGATTAATGGAGATGAGTCCCTCAACAGTAGAGGATAGATGATGGGAGATCTTATTGAGGGAAGCCACTTAACTACTAATGTACCTATCAACTCTCTCCATCATATGGGAAAGACTCCTGATGACATCCTCACAATGGTCCTTCGCCTAAAAAACTCTATGGTGGACATCAAATTTATTCCCTTCAACCACCATCTTTCTCAGAGCTTCTCCCTTTTAATTGAACAAGCTTAAATTATCATGGAGACTATTGCCAAGATTCCTCTTCCTTGTAAAATCATATCTGACATGCTTCAGCATCTTTTCCTCTCATGGAAATAAGGATTGCAAATTATATTGACATAAGGGATGAGTTGACTGCACTAAATGAGAAGCTAGAAATTGGTGAAAAGAGTCTTGAGCTAATCTATGATGAAGTGAATGGGGTGAAGGAGGAGTCCCAGAGGTAAATAGCGGATGTAATTTCCACTCTAGGGTCTACCATTGAGAAGTGCCAAATTGAATACTCCATGGGCCTAAAGGAGGAGATAAAGGAGCTAAGGAAGTAAAATATGCTCTGTTTATGGTAGCAAGTTAGGATCTAAAATAGTCTTGAAGAGATGTCCAAGTTCATGACAATGTTTAAGGCAAATCTCTCAAGGCTATTGAGGACTCTAGGAGAGAGCTGAGGACTGAAGTCATCAAGGCTGTTGACAGCACAACAACAAAAGTGACTGACATCACCTTAGCTAAAAAGAATGAGGCCACTGATGATATTAAGGATGCAATAACCAAAGCTTCTACTGGACTGGCTAAGCTAATTGATGAAGACAAGTACATAGTGATTGCAAGGGATCCAATACATTAGGGGATCTTCAAAAGAGCATTGATGCTTTGAGTACCCAAATTCGCGATCTATCTCTCCATTCCTTCTACTCCCATGACAGTGAGATTGTTCCCTTCCTTTAGCATTTGGCAAATGGACTCAACACTCAATGGATATGGAATCAGAATGCTCTCTAAGTCATTCTTGAAAGCATCTTTCATCTGTCCCCAGCGAAGCTGCATGATTGATTTAGCAGATTGTCCCTCCTCTTCAAGCTAATGCAAAAGTCATTCAAGAAGCTATTTAGAGGTTTACGCTTGATGAGAAGAAGATAGTTGCTCAACATGTTACATTGAGTGGAGGGAGAAGGATAAGCATAGCTTCAAAGAAGTCTGGGAAAGGTGCATGGTTTCAGCATCTACTTCAAGCGCCATAGAGATAGACAATCAAGAAGAGGAGTAAGAGGAGTTTAGGCGTTAAAAGAAAAGCAGAATCTGTAATTAGCCTAGCTCATTTTTTGTACTTGTAATTCTTTTCAAAACATCAATGAAATTTTCTATTTCTGTTCTGAGTACAACATTGCATTGTACTATCTTATTTTAATTCCTTAACATCAAACCAAAATTGAAAAGAAAATTGAAGTATATCAGAACATAGTCTTAAATCATGATAGAGCGAGCAAGTTCATCCTATGCTTTAGTTCACTCAGAATAATCAAAATGAGGGAGATTTTTGGATCTAAGCTATGAATTTAAGTTTTGAAGGTTCTGAGTTCAGAAGCATAGATGATTTAAGATTTGCAAAAGTGCCTCAAAAGACATAAAGCATTTCAGAAGAACTTATGTGTCTCAGTAGTCTTCACCAGAAGATCAAGATTGCAGAAGACTATTGAATACCAAGGTTCATAAGAAACCCCTCTGAAGACGCAAAAAGGGTAACTTAGTCATTTAGAGCTAAAAGTCACGAGAGCTAACCTTGCATTAAATGTCATTATGCGCTTTTGTACCTCAGCCTGCATAAGGATAAAAGTTGTTACGAAATTAGGAACAAAGACATTTCACAAAGAGCATTCTCAGTCAACCGTACAAATGTGGGTCCCAAACATTTCCTAATAGTCATGGTGAGGATCAAAATTGGGCGTGGCTCTCAAACGGATTCTTAACAGAAATATGGATATGAGATAACGGGAAGTTTTTCAACATCACTCCAACATTAACGGAAACATTCTCTCCCTTTATAAAAGGATGTTTTTCGTTATTGAAGAAGGTTTCTTAAATAATTGAAATCTTTAGAGTGAACTCAAGCTTCAAAAACTCACTAAAATCTTCTCTACAATCAACCTAGTAAACACTCATTCTCATTTGTTTGTAAACGAGCTAACTGAAACAATGTTTAGAAGCTCATTCTCTTTATTTCAAAATTATTTAGTAAAACACTATCCGAGGGTAAGTTAGTGTGAGGCAGCTTTAAAAACTTGTGAGGAAGGTACTCAAGAAGATAAGAAGCTCAAAGCCTCAGATACAGTTAGAAGGAACTTCTGTATTGATATAGCTCATTGAAGCAAAGGCTATTTGAGGGTAATTCAGTCATGGCTTTGTAAAAGGTTTGCTCTTTACCAGAAGAAGAGTACTTAGTGGATTAAATCTTGGATAAGAATCTCCAAGGACAGGATTAAGCAGAGGCCGAATAAGGATAAAAATCTCTGTTTGAATATTTTTTTACTTTACTTTATTGCTTTCGTGCTAACTAACTTCACATCTAAAACACCAAGACTCATGAAAGGGGACTCTAAGTAAAACACTTTTACTAAGAAGTAACTTCAGAAGCTTAGTTTAATTAATCTTTTGAAGCAAACAATGAACTCGAAAAAGAGTCATTCATCCCCCCTCTGACCTATTTTACACCCTACATCGTCCAACAATAACAAAGATGCCTTATTATTGATAAACAATAATCCGAAACCATTTGTACATTAGTGACTAATAAAGATATATTTACCTAATTTCCTTTAGGGTATACATCATGTCTAACATGGAGGAGAGAAGGTGGTTGATACATGTTGATGCAGCGAGTAAACAAAACAAGGCTCATCTCTAACTATGTTTTTGTATGCTTTATTATGATGCATATTGGCTAGCTATTATTTGTGGATTGGAGTGGATACAACTTTAATTCAAACTTCTTTGAATTAACTACTAGATTGTGTTACTTGCATAGTTCTAGCATTACGGAACATGAGCATTCAAAATAAATATATTCGTAAGGGTTCATCAGTTATGATCTTTTCATTAAACAAAATTAAGTGGGGTACAAAAGGTCATGATAAAAAATATCCAAAGACCTAATCTCTACTACCAAAAAGCCTTTCAATTTTCTAATTGGAATCTCACTATTTTCACTCATTGCCCTAACTTTTTCCCAAAGTACCCTTTTAGGTTTTCAATTTGATGAACTAATCAGCAAAAGAATACCATAATTTTTTCTCAATTATACCAAGAAAGACAGCTAACGAGGTTGCTACATAATTTCTTTTTATTACAATACTGCTCTTCAAAATTTAATTCTTTTCCTAAACATGATAGTGCTTTATCCGATCCTAGTTAATTGGGTTCACAAACTCATTACCGTCCATGTCCATAACTTTGACCACTCCTTTGCTAAGGATCTTCTTGATCATAAACGGGCCTTACCCATTGGGTATGAACTTTACCGTAACATCTACATTTGAGGGTTTAAATGGCTTTAAGATCAAGTCCCCTGCTTTCAATGGTTGCCTCTGATGCCTGACCTTGCTAATTTAAGCTCTTGCTATATAAAACTGATACATCTAGAGATGATCTAAGGCCTTCAAGTGATGCTCATTAGTCATGCTCAACTGCTAAAATCTAGCTTTTGCCTAATCTAACTCTTTCAACTTGGGCTTCCATTGCTACCCTTAGAGATCTCACTTCTGTTTATACCAAGAGAACAACTTCCATCCCATAGAATAAATAGAAGTTTGTTTGAACTATTAGAGTGTGCATGCTAGTTCTATACCCCCATAGTTAAAACATAAGCTTATCTACCCAATCACGGTAAGTAGTCACCATTTTAGACAAGATTTTCTTGATTGACTTGTTCGCTGCTTCCACAACCTCATTGGCTTGAAATCTATGAGGGTAAGAGAGATGATGTTCAATACCATATTTCTCAATGAAATAAGTCATTGCCCATTGAAATTGAATTCCATTGTCAGACACAATATGATGAGGCATCCCATAACATGGAAAGATGTGCTTCTCAATGAACTTGGCCATTTTCTTAGCAGTTATATTGGTGAAAGATTCAGCCTCTATCCACTTAAAGAGGTATTCTATTGCCATGATGATGTACAAATGCCCATTAGTTGAAGAGGATCAGATCTTACCAATAATACCAATTCCCCATGCCGAGAATGACCAATGAGTTGAAAGATTATTGAGATTTAATGGAGGTAAATGATTAATATTCCCATAGAGTTTGCATTCATGGCATTTCTTTATCTTGGAGATGCAATTAGATATCTAGGGTCCAAAAATAAACTTGCCGCTAAATTTTCTTCGCTAAAGCCAAGCCATTCATGTGAGGGCCATAGCCTCCCCCATAGATACGATTCAGAACTAGAGAAGCTTCTTTTTCCGAAAGACATCATAGAATCAAGCCATCGCTAGTGTGATTGAAGAGATCATTAACAAAAATTTTGAAAAGAGCAACCAACTAATAAAGAGAAAACCGCTCTAAATTTGTTACCCCTAAGGGGAATTCTCCATCTCGAATCAAATAGACTATGTCCCAATACCACCAATTTTCATCGGTATTAATGGTGGTCGAGATGGCAGGATAATAAAATGACTCTTTTGATGATTGAAAAACCATGAGCCTATGGGTTGGGATTGGGGGCCCTCCCACATAGAGGCAAGAGTAGCTAATAAATCTGCCATTTGATTCTCATCCCATGGAACATGTCGAAACAAACACTTCTTGAATTTCACTGCCAACTCCCATATTTCATCAAGATAAGGCCGAAGTGACTCCTCCTTGATTTCTTAATCACTGATTACTTACTAAATGACTAATACGGAATCATTGATGATAGTGAATTTTGAAGCACCAGCATTTCTCAGAGCTTGCATACCAAAGAGGTATGCCTCATATTTTGCTCCATTATTGGTGATGGGAACTCAAGAAGGGGATAACTTCATTCTGCTGCATCACTAAGATATCCCCGAGACATGCCCCTTAATAGTTCATAGCTTTATCAAAGAATATGATTCACTCTTCATTCACTAATTCAAAATTCACTAGCTGCTCATCTGGAAAATCTAAGTCAACATAGTCGAAGTTCAAGGAATGATTGGCAAAGAATTGTATGACCTCTTAGCCTTTGATCCCCTTCTTTGTGATATACCCAATGTCAAATTCAAAGGGGAGAAGCAACCAGTGAGAGAGCTTGATGGTTAATGTTAGGGATTGTTATAAATATTTCATAGGACCAATCTTAGCCACCGCCTTAATTTTGTAAGATTAAAAGTAGTGTCTGAGCTTCTTTGTGAGCCAAACCATATTTGCGCATGTCTTCTCTACGACTGTATATTGACTTTCATATTTAAGAAGCTTCTTGCTCAACACTACAAGCTCTCGCTTATCCTCTTGTTCTTTGACAAGCATTGCCCCTATAGAATACTCTACGATAGTGGGACAAAGGATGAAAGGCTTGCTAGGAGTTGGCAGCTTAAGAACTAGAGGATTAATCAAATAAGTATTGATTTATTTGAAGGCTAACTGACACTCATCATTCTAGACAATAGGTCGTTGCTTTCTCAATAATTTGAAATTTTGTTCATAAATGGTGGTCAATCAGGCTATGAATCGATTGATGTAATTAAGGGACCCTAGAAATAATCTCACTTACTTTTCTATTTTAGGAGTTGGCATGTCATGGATAACATTTATCTTATCCAGATCCATGTCTATCCCCCCATATCTCATAATGTGTCATAGTAGTTTGCCAAATGTCACACCAAAGATGCATTTCTTCGGATTGAGGTAAAAATTGTACTTCTCTATCTTGGTAAGGAAACATTCTAGCAGCTCAGGGTGCTCCTCTCTAGTCACATATTTGGCCAAAATATCGTCAATATAGAATTCTACTTCCTCTGAATCAAGTCATGGAGCAAAGTTATCATATCCTGTTGGTAAGTTACGCTAGGATTTTTCAAACCAAATGGCATGACCTTGTAGTAGTACACACCCATTTGGTAATGAAAGCTTTTTTTACCTTGTCGATAATATCCATGAGAATCTGATTATAGCCTAAAAACCCATCCATACAGGAGTACATTGTGGTCCTGGTTGTACTGTCCACTAATACATCAATATAGGGCAATTGGAAGTCATCCTTTAGCAATGCTTTGTTTAGATCTCTAAAGCCCACAGATACCCTAACTTTCCCATCCTACTTAGCCATGAGGATAATTTTTTATCCATGTCAGATACTCGACCACCTTGAGGAACTTGGCTTCTAGTTGCTTCACCACTTCTACCTTAACTTTATCAGCCTGTTCCAAATGCAGTCACGTAGTTTATAATTCACTAGCTTGAATTTTGGGTCAGTTGAAATTTAATGCTCTACAATCTCTCAACACTCAACATGTCTTCGTACAACTAGGATAAAGTGCTCACGTGATGCCTATACACATTTTTAATCTCTCTCTTTTCACTACGACTTAAATCATTAGATATGGTTACCATTTTAGGCGATTAATTTGTACCCAAGTTAATTTAATGTAAAGAGCCATCATTAATGATAAAGATATTATGAGTGGATTCACATGAATGCATGGTGTCGTTAGGTAGAGCATCAAACAAATAAGAAAAGTTCTGGTTTTTTATTCCATAAAAAGCCTTAAAGGTAGAGTTGTTTACATCATAGATATTGGAAATGTTAAAAATTACATCCTCTTCATAATCATCCTCTACCTGTAGAGGGTCTTCATTGGTTGCATCATCTTAAGTAGCCCTAGATCTGCACTTACCTTTATCTTTGATCGACCTTGCGGTTGGGTAAGTGGAGCAACTATCCCTACAGTAGCATTGGCATATGTCATCCCTTCGATGAAAACTAAGACTGGAGTAGTGGCGGTTAGAGGAGCTAGAGGATAAGTGAGGGGTCTATTGAGAGGAGTAGATGATGTATAAATAGTAAGAGAAGTAGGATAAGTAACAAGAGGCTTAACAGATAGAGGAGTAAAGGAGGAGCAATAAGAGGCTATAAGGGGTGGCGACTAGGAAGGAGAAAGGTGTAATAGAGGGAGGGTTACCCTTAGATAGCTCATCAGGTGAATCAATCATCATGCCCTTAAGGTCTAGAGCCAAATTCATCTCTTGAATTTGGCTTGACTTTATATTCCCTTTTTTGCGTCCTCGATCATAACCTTAGCCAATTTTTGAATAGTTAAAGCAATAGGGCCTCCTTTGGTCTGTACCCCTTTCTATCCCTTCCTCATAAGAACAATGAGGGACTTAGCGAGGGAATCCACAACTTCAATTTCTCTATCCATAAGGTTGGGAGGATCATCATTAGTTGTTTGTTCAAAATTTTTCTCACATTCAACAACTTACATCAATGCTTTCTCTTCTCACTTTTAGTAGGAGAAGGGGAGATATGGGCTTCTTCACTAGGAAAATCTTAGCCCAACATATAGAAGCTCTCAAAACTGAACACATCATTAAAGATTTCAAATCCTAGCCACATCTGGCCATCATGTTAAACTGGCTTCGATGATCCCTTGTACGATGCTTGTCCATAATCGTAAACACTCACCATATTGCTAGAAAAATGCCTTCTTGTATTTGTAGACTTTGTTATGCGGGTATACAAAGCCCACTCTAAATCTAGGGATAAGAGCTTCGGGTTAATGGCCTCCAAGATGCCCTGATGATTCTTTCCCAGTCCCTTGCCAAGAGTGGTATAGCCGAATTATTTCATCATTTTCCCATGCTCGAATAAAAGTGGTTATATCTCATGGGTACTTTCTTTTTTCTTTGCTTACAATGGGCACATAGAGCCCAGACTCATTCTCTTCAACTGCTACAGTGGCCAAGACTGATTCTTTATTGGCCTCAACGGTGACGACCTTGCCACAATGGTAAAGTTTGGTCTTTTGGTGAAGGGTGAAAGGAATAACACCAATTGAATGGATCCAAGACCTACCCAAAAGTAAAGAGTAGATGATAGAGATATCAAACATAGTGAATACCACTTGCGCTTTCACTTCCCCCACTATTACTTCATCCTTAAAAACTTCTGACTACTCCCCTTTTGGTGTCATCATAAAAAATGGATGATGATGGTGGATTTGGCATGCATTGTCTCATTAAGGCCCAAATGAGGGAGGAACTTAAGAGGATAGAGATTAAGAGAGGATACATTATCCACCATCACACGGCCAAAGATCTGGACTCTAATGAAAAGTGCCTTATTATACCAATAGAACTCAGTAGGAAGGTTTGACCAATCAAAGTTAACACCACGCATTTTCCTTTCAAAGGAAAACCTTGGGCAAAGGTGAAATATATCTCGATGACTGAAGTGGTCATAGAGCATCCATTTCAAGAAATATTTAGATAAGGCCTCTTCAATGGGTGAAAAAAAGGGTGAGTAGTTGCCAGATACTAAACTTAACTTGAGTATTCATGAGCTGGTAATTTCTAAGGATGCTTCATCGAATTGTGGGGGAGCAGAGGATCATTGGAGGTGAGCTCTATGTCCTTACCTTTCTACCTAGCATTTACGCTCTCAGGTTCATCGAGTTGAAACATCCAACCACTCCTTGTTATGCGCAAAATCCCTTCCTCTAGCACCATTGTTTGAATGGAAGATTGAAAGGGATAGCTAGGAATTGGATGCATCATGGATATATCCTTCAGCTCATAACTATCTATTATTTAGGTTCAGACTCATTGCACCCACTTCCTCCTCTAATGTGATGACCTTCTTCTTTTTAACAAGCCTCATCACATGACTATCAATGTGTATTGGAGTAGGAACATCTCTCACAATCACATCCACTAGCTTCACTTCCCCACTTAGAATCTCAATAAGGGTTGTAGTTAATCTTGCTATCTCATAAGCAGACTCTTCTTGCAACATTGGATCCACGACCACATAATTAACCCCTACATTAGATTGCATCAACATATCAAACACTAAGTATGAGGGGAGGCCAAACCCAATCATAGTAACCTTGTGATGTCTTGCTATGATCATTCTCTCTATCTTATTAGCCTTCTCAAACAATTATGTGTAGCTCTCAAAATCATTTAGTTCTAGATTGTGGTGATAATTTGGGAGTAAGCCTCTGATGAGGAATCCTAATTCCATTTTAAAGCCAAAGCTCAGGTGAAGCAATACTTTGGGAACCGTCCACCTTCTGCAATATTCATTAAAGTACTCTCCATACTTCTTTTTGTAAGTGTGAAGTTCTTGCGACCAATTCTTAGCTTCTCATTATATATGAATTGAGTATGGAATTCACAAGAAAATGTCTCCTAGTTCTACCTCTTATTGTTAAGCAAGTTGATAACCACACAAGATCCATTCTATCTTAAGAGCAAGGAAACAAGGCTTGGTTAGGATACCTTTCACTTTCAAGATACCCTCAAATCGAATGATGTGGAATGTAGGAGATCCCTTACCATTATAGATAGGAATTCTGACTATATTGAAACATTACTCAAAAGACCATGGGGATGAAAGGCCATTTGCAAAACTCGACTCATCTTCCAAAGCTTCTATAACATGATTTAGGGGTAAATCGATACCCACTACCATCACTTGCTGCACTTCCTCTTCTCTCATCATCTTCAATCGATTGAATAGATAATCCGGGCTCATTCCCAAGTTCACCTTCCCCAAATTATTCTCGAATTGAGGTAGAGGGTTGGATACAGTACTCGGCTTTAGAATCGGATCATGGATTTTATTTTTAGCCACAACCTTTTGGATATTTCTCAAAAGAAGCTCACAATTGTTGGTGTGGTGCCCGTGGGTAATATAGTAGGTGAAAAATTGCTCCACTCATTCGGCTTTGGTGGCACATAGTGATTGAGATTATTGAGAAACATAAGCTCCTAGAGCTTAGCAAACAATTGGATCAAATTCAAGACATAAGCTGATATGCCTTGGAAAACATCCATAAAACGTCAAATAATAGAAAACTCAACAAGCTGCACAACTTGAATTGAAGTCTGTGCGATGGACTGCTTGGGCTTTGCAAGGGTAGGAGGAGATGCATCATTCGACTTGTTATATCAAGTCTTCTACTAACTTGTTTCGGCCATGTGCTCGAGCCCATGAATTCTCTCTAGCTTTTCAGCTTTCACATGCACTTTGTTATAACTAAAGAATTCATTGAGCAATTTCATTATCATCTCCGAAAGACTGAGCCTATCCTTCAGAAGAACTTGTATGGATATCCACCTTCCATAGTAGGCCCTAAATGTTTCTTAGTAATTTGTTTTAAAGCCTCAAGATTTTGAATTATCATCTTCATCTAGCTGTTAAAGCCATATTTCTCAATAAATGCCTAAGATAGGCATGGGAAATAACTTGTAATCTCATTTGGATGGTTAGTGAACCATTCATCCACCAGAACACCAAAAGTTGTAATAAACATCCGAGCAAGATTTTTATCACTCAATTTCCTAGCACTAATCATTATCTGGTAGTTTTTAATGTGTGAGTGAGGATCGCCCACTCCTTTGTAGTGCACTAACTCCAGCATGAAGAAATTATCTAGGACCCAATCTTCATCCCTTAAAGAGTTAATTAATTGAGGATAAGCTGAAAAAGATTAGCTTGCTATGCTAGGAATTGCTACTATTCGATGGAGAGTCCTTGGGGAGTTGGTTCCTCAACCCCTTGGGTGAAGATCTCATGATTTTAAGGCCTTGTTTGGTTGATGGTTTTTTCATGGTATGGTATGGTTTTAACTTAAATTCACTTGTTTGTTTGTATGGTTATTTTCATGGTATGGTTCTTTCATGGTTTTTTCATGGTTCCAAGAACTATGAAAATAGAACAAAGAATTTGATGGTTCTCCTTTAAATCAAACTAAACTTTAAAAAAACCATACCATACCATACTATCTATCCAAACATGAAATTTTAAAAGAACCATACCATACCGTACCATACCATACCATACTATACTTTAATGAACCATGAAGAACTATTATCCAAACAAGGCCTAAGTCTTAGTAGTTATCAAACGAATTGGTAGAGGCTGAAAATCAGTTATACCTCTCGGTAAGACTAGAAAGTGTGGTGCATTATGGGATGTAGGAAGTTTTGATAGTGATTTCTAAAGATAGTCAGCTTAATGAAGAAACCTTGATACTATGATACCCCTTAAATAAGCATGACTAAGGGTTGAGGATTAAACCCTTGCAGAGATGGCATTGGAGGAGCAAAGAATTGCAATTGAGATATTGCATTTAGAAAGGTATTTTAAGCATTATCGAACTGACTTGCAAATGATGGACAAAAGGCTATCCTTGAAACCCCTTGGAAAGAAATCCTAAGCGTGGATTGCGTAGGCATTCTATATGGGAAGATATTTTGAGAGGTGGGACGGTTTTGGTAGCTCAAACCTTGGTGTTGCTAAAAATGCCCAAACTAGCCCAACCCGGGCACTAACTGAAGCTTAGCTTTATTCAAAAGTGAATTTGGATTAGCCTGAAGAGTAGAAGGATACCCCTAACTAATACTCAGGTGAAGCCTAGAAGAACCCAAATGAAGATCCTTGTAGGTAGAATGGCCATTGGTAAGAGGAAGTTAAGACTCAAAAATGCGATCTGAAATCATCTCCTTAGAAAGAAGGGCCCTCATAGAAGCCTGATGAGCTTTTTGAAATTACAGATTAAAAAAAATTCTAGTTATCATTGAGTCTGAATCTAGCCCATTACTAAAATGAGGACCTCCCCCCGGGTGGGAGTTGATCAAATGCTTATGTTGCTTGCCTTGATGACTCACATCCTCGCCCAATGGATTAACCATATCTGAAAGAAAAATCTGATCAGACTGACTAAAGCTTAAAATGGATCCCTTACTTGTATTTGAACACACAACACCTTCCTCTTCTTCCATATTGATCTTTGGAGACAATCGAACAAGGTGCTCATTTGGACATACCCACATTGAATGTCAAATAAGAAGAATTAGGATATGCATGTGTTGATGCTTATGGGGTTCATGATGATCCCTAAAAGTCTTTTCGAATGCTCATGATATTAGTGTTATGTTTCTTCCTAGAATTTGAAGGTTGAGAGATCAATGTGGTCCCTCAAAAGATGAAATTGAATGGATTGAATGAAATGATCTTGTTTACCTTGAAACAAGGGGATAAAGAGTGGTAAACCCTACCACAGTGGCATCCTTAAATTATGATTAAATGAGAACTTTTATTTTTGGGTAAGACAATGTGTTATACCCTTATAGTGTAACTGAATGAATGAGTGAATTAATGTTCACATTTATTTGGTTTCGCATATGTAGTGAAATGAATAAATTGAGTACATGACTCCAATTGGGCAGATGTTCGGATGTTGATTAGGCATTACAAATATGTGGATATGTCATGTTGATGCGTTCCCTAAGGTGACGTGACCTTAAGTATCTTTGTGGTTATTGAATACCGAGAAGGTATCTTATGATGTTTTTTGGTTTATTCGTGATACCAAGAAACTTCATGAGCATTCTAAAACATTAAACCAATAAAGAATGATTGTATATGAGAGTTTGTATCTGCATAAAAGAATGTGGTTAGTGTGATGTACATGGTGTGAAATCTTGATTTTATTTGCATTTGTAAATGAATGGAAATCGATTAAATACATAGCACATAGCATGCACACAATTATGATTCTTCCAACTATATACCTCCCACAAAATAAAGGCTTTGAATTCTAAATCTAAGATTGGATCATCTTGACACCACAAGGATGTCAAGGAGCGAATTTGCATCAATCATGTTGAGACGTTTTAGTACATCCTAAGGGAAGTTACTACTACGATGCTGTATGAGTTCGATCACAAAGGTTGCTGATGTAGAAGGCTATTGTACACTATGATACACTCCAAGCCTCTCCTCAAATAGGTGCGAACGAAGGAGTTACATGTGATATGGTAACAAGTGATCCACACACTAAGTATCCTCGATCCAAAAAAGGTCGCAAGTGCTACTTTCGTGGCTTTACATTAAAAATTTTAAAACCCGAACATTAAGGCTAATAAATCTAATGCATATTTTGTTTGTGAAATAATTTACTAATGGATAAACTCATTCAACAAATTTTCCATAAAGTCTTTTAAACTTTTATTTTTAAAAGAAGAACGATCCCCAGCGAAGTCACCACTATGAGCGGATGATGTTTCGAACCCACATAGTCACTACGAGGTGCAACCCCATGAGATGGGCGCGTGGGGGGTTTTTCAAGGAAAAAAGCTTTGGGTGACCAGACTGGCCCCATTTCACTTATGAGAAAGGAGAAGAGTGACCTTGGCGACCGGTTCCATTCTAGTCGGGTGGGACCGACCCCCCTTGGGTGGGTCGGTACGAGTCCTATTGAATAGGTACTTGTTTGTTACCTAGGAGAGAACCGACCAGAACCTAAAAAACAAAATAAAATACACAAAAGCATGCTAAGAGTCTCCAAAATCTCAAAATCTTACACCTCCAATGTGAATCCATGACTTTAAGAGCTAGAAAACACCAAGAAGAGATCCTTAAAGCCTTTAGTTTTGATTTTTTGAAGGAAAAATTGATAGAAAGTGGACTTTTGTGAGGGAATCGGGAACCCAAGAGCTACATTTGAGTCTCTAGCTCTTAAAAACCCAAGAATAAAGGAGTATTTTAGGAGAAAAATGTATGAAAAATGCAAGTGCGGATCTTCCCACAACTTTTATCTAGAAATCCTAAAAACTCTCTCTAAAAAGCCAAAAGTGGCTTCAAGTTCACAAAAAAAAAAAGTTCAAAAGTTGTCCTCACAAACCTAATTTTTAGGCTTATATAGTGGTAGATAAAAAGGGTAAAAAGGAATTAGGGTAAGGGGTAAAACTGAAACAAGATTAAGAAAAAGTATATTGAAAAACTCAACCGGAACCGATCTTGCCACTTGGGCAAGGTTGATGCCCATTTGGCTTTGTAAAACTAGGCCGAGACTAGCCTTATGATCGGGAGAGATTCGTTAGGTGGAGGCCGGTTTGGCTGGGAATGAACAAGGTGGTTTATTTTTGTTTTTATGGGTTTGGTTTTTTTTATGGTGTTTTTTTATTTTTGAAAGGTTTTACGGTTTGAAAGGGTTGGTTCGAAGGATTGTTTTTCCAATGGCCTGAAGATTTCCTTCGAATATCTCGTAACCCCGATGTAGATCACTGACATAGGAGAGTAAGTTAAAATATTTCTCATCATCACTTCACGAGAGGGACTAAGAATCCCCTACTCATAGATGGAAAGTGGATTTTTGAGGAGGAAAGGAAACCTTAGAGTTAGATCTTCAGTTTCTAACTCCTAATAACTGAAGAAAATAATTTTTTTTGGAGAAAATGTTGACGAAAAAAGGTTAAGTGGAGCTTTTTCCTAACTTTTTCTCTAAATAGAAAACTCTCTCTTTTTCTCACCCTTTTCCCCAAGTGGATAAAAAAAATGAATCCCTCCCTAAAGCTAATTTTTTAGGATAAAATAGTATACCTAAAAATGGTAAACAACAAAATAAATTAGGGTAAAAAGGGTAAAAATGGGAAAGGGGGTAAAAGTAATCGCCATAACCAGCCTGGTTACAGACTAGTACTGGTCCGATTAGTCACACCGATGCTGGGCCGGTTCGGTTTAGGGATTTTCATGGTATTTTTTGGACATTTCCAGGTGATTTCCTAGTTGATTTTGGATGGTTTTGAACTATTTTTGTTTTCTAAGGACTCAAGATATTTTTCAACATCTCATAACCCCATGTAGAGCACTAGGATTAGAGAGAAAGTAAAAATATTCTTTTTCATCACTTTGTGAGAGGGATAAAAAATCCCATGCTCATAAGCTGCCCCTTGCGTGACCACAACTGATGGTTATGTGAAAATTGAAAGGGATAGAAATCATAACTTTACTAGAGATGTGGCAAGATAGTAGTGCGACAAGGATGGAGTCCTGAAAAAACTATGGTATGGCAAGGATAGAGATGCGACAAGATAGTGAGACAGTGGTGTGGCAAGGAAGATGATATGGCAAGAAAGTGGCATGAGAAAGAAGGGAGTTATGGTAAGATAATAGCACGAGAAGGATGGAGTCACGATAAGATAGTGGTACGAAAATGTTGGAGACATTGTAAGAAAATGGCATTGCGAGACAATAGCGTACAAGGTGAAGTCACTTCAAGACTATGGTGTGATAAGTGTAAGTCATTGACAAGATCATGTGACAAATATTCACGACTATGTGCATGTGAATGAGCAAATTAAAAATTCTCGCATGTATGTTATGTACTCGGTTGGTCAATTTTTTGGTCCACATTAGCCTTAATAATCGTACTAAGGGGGTGAATGAAGATTAATTTGTTCTTTTAAGATTTAAAAATTGATTACCAAGTTATTTTAATGAGCGTGCTAAGTGACTTAAACTGAGTGCACTTCTGGTCTAAAAATTGTAAACTACTCAACTTGAGCTGACTTAGTTTACCTTCAAGTTGTGCTGAGTAATCTTACTTAGCTTAGAATTATTTTTAAGAAGTTAAACACAATAGAGAAATGATGTATGAGCGTAAACACTGTTAAAGTAATAAAAGATAGTAAAAGATAGGTAACACTTGAGATTTTATCCTGGTTCAGCCCCTAGCCTACCTCTAGTCCCTGGATTCCTTCCAAGTTTTAATCCACTAGTGTTTCCTTCCTTCAATAGGTAGAGAAGCCTTTATAGTGGGTAGATGTTTACAGATGGTACATTCCTTTCTAACTACCTATCAATACTCAGTTTAGGTACCCTTCCCAAACCGACTCACTCTTATTTTTGATAGAATTTAAGAACACATGAATTCAACTTATAAATCATTGAATGCTTTACAATGTAATAGCTTAGATAAGATACTAAGCCTATCTGAATTCTCTCTAAAATAACAGATTAAGATTTGAGTGTTTGCTTTTGAATTGCTTGAAATGGATTTTCTAAACGTTGGGAATGCTTTAGAAAAGATTCAACTCTTAGGAAATTCAAGGTGATTCCCTAGTTTTAATATCTGCTCTAGGCTTTATTTATAGATGTAGAAGCTGGAAGTAGCTATGAACGGACGACACGAATGGGATGGGCCGAGAGCACGCTAGGTCGTAGTTTAGTGGGATTTTTTTGCAAAAATAAACTATATTGGGTGAGGGATCCAAAAAGTTGAAAAGAGAAAATGAAATGGATTTAGATCGTCAAAACCTGAAATCACTATCTCGTAATAAGAATCACCACCTGGATAAGCTCTTCCAAGAATTAAAGTCCTATGAGGCTTAATGTCCGGGAGACGACCCACTAAGACATAGAGATTTGGCTTCGGGATAAGTTACTTACTTCTTATTATATAACATTGAATTACATCTACAGAAAACCGTGTTTCTTAATTATGCATATTCAAAGTTAAGTCATTTTCAAGTTTATAATATGATTTAACATGCATGCAGAAAGTGATAAATACATACATAACCTCGAGGGATGTAACTACCTACCTAAACTAAAAATTACATCTTTAAATTTGCAATACCCAAAAGAAAAATAAAATTCTAGACATACATCTAACATAATATATCTACATCCACAAAGTTTAGCACAAGTGATATTTCACAACAGAAGCATTTAAAAGTATGTTCAATTTGATATTGAGGAGGCCCGAGCAGCCTACTTTATCAGAAGGTTTCAAATTTTTGTTTTATGAAAAATGATTCAGTTTTATATACAATTAGGTTGCTCATTTGATTTAGTGAAAATGATTGCATGGCAAAAGGGTGAGGTTTGTTATCCAGGAACAATTTTAATTCCCTTCGTACATGTATATTAAGGAACTCCCACAAATTAAATAAATATAAAGATAAATAATTGGATAAAAATAAAACAATAATTAAATATTCCTAAGTTGGAATTTGAAAGAAAATAGAATGTAACATGAAACACACAAAAACGGCAACTCTAGGAACTTAGAGATTTACCCTTTCAACGTAAATCCACTTTGATGAATACGCTAGATGTCTACGAGTGCTCTTTCATTTTGATTTTGACCGTGTCTAAATATATGCATTTAAAATTGATGGGATTAGGAACCTAAATTAGTTTTAGGTCAGAAATTGCCCAAAGTGTTGAAGAAAAGAAAAATAAATAGAAAGAATAAAAAAACCCAAAATTTTTTGCTTTTCCTAAAAAAAATTCCGTCATTCGAAAATCTTTTTTACTTTTGTAAAATTTTTCACCCCCCTAGATTCAGAACAATTCCCCCTTTAAATAGGGGAATAATTTGGTGTCAAGTCCACCCAACGGACATGCATGTCTGCTTGGCAGACTACCACGTCAGCCTAGCACGAACATGCCATGTCCACCTGACATGCTAGTTCGCCCGGGTGGATTGCAGCGGACACAACATTTCTAGGGTTCTTTTTCTATTTTTTAAAAAAAAACAATTTATTGTTTTTTAAATTATTTTAATTATTTTATGTTTTTTATTAATTTATTTCGGGCCTTTAACATTTATTTAGTTCCTTAAAATATATGTTTAAGCCTTTAAAAATTTCACTTAAGGCTTTTAAATATTTTTTATGGTCCCAAATATTTATTTAGGGCCCGAAATATTATTTAGTGACTTAAGATTTTGGGAGGAGAGCTCCCATTTGAAGATCCCCGGATAATAAAAAAAGTGTGAGATTATCAAATCTCGAAAAACCATCATCATCGAAAGCGTGAGTTGGAACAAATTTCATGCTCATAGCTGCCCCTCATGTGATCACTGCTGATTATAATTAGTATGATTACAAGAAATGGAGCAGAGGGATCAAAACATACCTGACCGGTAGTGTTGGTGACTTCTTTATCCTTGATCAGTTGTAACATGGACCTTCCTTTCTGTGTCATGCCCCACGAGATTGATTGTTTCTTTCTTCGAAATCCCTTGATGGTTAGTGTCCCTTGCGGGCGGGTTAACCATTTCCTTCAGCAATGTTCTTTTAATAATCTGCTATGAGATAGGCAATCGTTTCTTTCTTTGGTTGCGGTTATTGTTTGCCCTTTGTTGGAACTACTAGAGTAGGGTAACTGAATCAATTTCAAAGGCTACCCCTGAGAGAGGGATATCCAACCGTTTCTTTCTTCGGTTGCCCTCGGTGAGACTATTTCCTTCTTTAATATTTGAGTTTGAAAAATTGAGACAATTATTTCTTTTTTTGGTTATATTTTGAATTTCATTGGTTGGATGTTGACTTGCTTCTTATGACAAATCAAAGAACAATATAATGTTAGTACATTTTATGGTGCATGTTTTAATTATTTGATTTGGGTTTATGCGAAGAAAAAATTTTACCCCTTTAATAAAAAAATTAAAACATGATAAAGAAATAAATTCGACGAGTTTGCTGTAGATTCAAGGATGTCCTAAAGATCGCTTCGTTGTGGTAGGAGGCTTTTGCGATGTTGCAATGTTGCAATGTTACTTGAACGGGGCCTAGGTAGGCTTGAATTGACCTTAGGGCTTGAGTGGGCCATCATCCTTTTTAATTTTAATGTTGTGCTGCTTTGATGCCTCTTCAATGTTTATAGGTTCCTTAAGTAGAGTTAGAGTTTCTACTTTACTAGAATGGAATTATCCTGGTTTGGCATCGCCTTTAACTTGATAACCGTGAATGAGGGGGATATAGTTGGAAGAGGGTCGGATGTTTGTCACTACCATGGGGCGCTCACCTTGATGAAAAGATCTTGGTGCAAACACTGACTGACCAGGTTATTGATAAGTGTATAATTACACTTAATATCCTACTAATTTTACACATTAAACACTATGAATTAAGTCATTTTTGTACTTCATATAAAAGATTTCACGTGGTATGTAGTTGTTTTTTTTCAAATGTAGATACTAGGTAAATCTTGGGAGTAAAATGATCAAAAGCAGAATTCTATTAAAAAAGAGTGAAAAAGGTGCAAAAAGATGCTTGGAACTTAAAGATTTGGCTTAGGATCGAAGCTGTCAAAGATCAGTGAAGTTGCAAGGAGAATTCTGAAGAAAAACTCAATTCATGGTCATGACAATCATTCGCGGTTGTGACTTATACACTTCAGAAATAGAAGTATGCCAAACAAAGATTCACAGTCGCGACTTACATATCGCAGTCGCGACTTGGACAATTTTCTGGTTTTATCTTCTTAACTACCAACGGCCAGATAAGCATGATCAACCGCCATCAACCGCCATCAACTACCAGTGATAAACCACCTATCAGAAGTCAACCAATCATGAAAAGGGGCCTATCCATTGTGGATTATATCAAAGCTTCTCAACCAATCACAATGAAGAGATGCAATCTTTCACCAATGGACACAACCCTTCGTTTGGATAGACGCAACCCTTCGAACTTTATAAATAGGAATCCATTCCATTACAATTTCATGCAGTGCAATATAGCATTGGATATGTGAAGCATTAGAGTGCAAATAAAGAGTCACATATAGTGTGTGTGTGTGTGTGTGTGTGTGTGTGTAGATAGATTCGCTACATTCTTAAGTGTTAGCGGGAAAATGTTTAAGTGATTCGAATCCTTGTTTCGATCACTAGATTTCTCTATATTCTCAAGCGATTGTTGTATAAGTGTACTTGTAAATCACTTACTAATAAAATTTTTCGTTCTTCAATATTCGTTTATTCAATATTCGTAAAGAATAGCATCCTAGCGGAGGTTTTGTACGGGCCGAGACTGAATTCAAAGCAGACGCAGGAATTGCTGGAATTGACGACTCCCATTAAAGAGTGGATACGGTTTGATCAACTTTAGCTTTCACTTGCATACCTTACAACTTTGCTTTGCTTTCTGCTTATACTTTCTATTTCGAAGTTTATGATATGTCTATGCGTCATAATGCGTATTTCGTGTTAAGTCTTTCATGTTAATCAAGTTATATACGTTGGAGTTAATTTTAAGAGTAGTTTCAGGGTTAACAATATCATGTATAATCACTGGATCTATGATATAACGCTATTTAGTGAGCCAACAATTTTAGAATGGTAACTTGCTAAATGTGGCTATGTGAGAGCGACCCGTACTAAGCATAGTATTGACGTTGTCTAGGTTTATACAATTGTCTTAATTCGTTTGTGCTAGATTTAGAAAAGTCATTTCACGTTTTGCTCTACGGTGAATAATTGAACATCTGGGTATTTAGAACCGAGTCTGTAGATTAGTTTAGTGAATCGTAATATCTTTGTTGATCTTGCATTTTTTTCTCTGCTATCCTTATTTCGTAGGGAAAATCTATATATATTTAGATTCTCTAATCTTTCATACTTATATTTACTCATTTTTCATTTTAATCTTTCTTTCCTAACCTTTACTTCAATACATTTTATCTTCTCTATTTTACTTTCCTTCCAGATCTTTAGAACTAGTCCTTCCCTGTGGGATCGATATCTTTTAAAACTACATCGCAACCTTATACTTGCAGTTATCATCATTTTTCTATTTGATAAGAGGTACTGACAACACCTATATTTTTCGTGAACAAGTTTTTGGCACCATTGATATATAGCCGAATCTTATGGTGAACACATGAGATGAGTTTTCTAAGTCTAGGATAAACGAATTATGACACTTATAAGAACCTGTATAACTATATTACTATGCTTAGTATGGGTCGCTCTCACATAGACATATTTAGCAAGTTACCACTCCAAAAATGTTAGCTCACTAAACAACGTTATAATCACAGATCCAATGATTATACACAATCTTATTAACCCCGAAATCACTCTTAAAGTTAACTCAAAATCATATAACTTGATTAATATAAATGATGCAAGATGAAATACTCGTTATGACACATAGACATATCATAAACTTCAAAATAGAAAGTATAAGTAGAAAACAAAGTAAAGTTGTAAGGTATGCAAGTGAAAGCTAAAGTTGATCAAACCGTATCCACTCTTTAATGGGAG
>CATIWQ010101343.1:0-20340 GCA_949673415.1 Euphorbia schlechtendalii | reverse complement strand
GAAAATCTATATATTTAGATTCTCTAATCTTTCATATCTATATTTACTCATTCTTCATTCTAACCCTCCTATCCAAAACCTTATATTATTTTATTTTCTTTATTTTGTCTTCCTTATTGATCTTTAGACTTGGTTCCTTCCTTGTGGGTTTGATATCTTTTAAAACTACATCGCAACTGTATACTTACAGTTATCATCATTTTTCTATTTGATAAGAGGTACTCACAACACCTATATTACGTGAACAAGTTCTTGGCGCCATTAATACATAGCCAAATCTTATGAATAAATTATTAAACTTATCAGTAGAAAGGTGGCGACTAGGAGTATCTGCTCGGAAAATTATTCTTCGTAAAGGGAGGTGAACCTCGAAGGAACACAGTGAAAGCAGAATCTAGGAAAAAGCCAGCAAGGGTGCCCATTGATCTCGATGCATATATCCCTAAGTCAAGAAGGAAAAGGAAGATCGAAGAAGGAACCTCAATCGAGGGAGAGACCATCCATGGAGGGAAGAAACCTAAAAACTTAGAATCTTACAAGTTGAAAGGGTGACATGGCTAAGATGGATATGATATGTACCCTTGGGTGAAATGAGGGTGATGGAGTGCTGAGAGTTACCCGGAGTGGTCGGGTTTTCCGAAGGGAAGAGGTGGTATAACTTAACTACTCTAGGCCTAAGGAAATTGTGAGGGAATAACCTGAGCCACCTATACCCCCAAAGGTAGATGAAGACATGTTGGATATAGACCCTTTGGTGAATCAGTTGAAAGGGACTCAGGCGAAATATAGTATCTGGAGGCTGTTTGAGACATCCTAGAAGCACAGGATGGGCCTAGTCAGGAGGTTGATGGAAATTCTTGCTGCACCTACAACCTTGGTGATTGAGATGTGCGCTGCTATTGGGGAAAGAATTTCTCCTCATCAAATTCCATCTATAACTTTTGATCATTCAGAGCTACCATAGGAACTAGGGTTGCACAATTAGGCCCTATTTATTAGGGTTCAAATTTTCGATCGGGAAATACCATGTGTGATGGTTGATGATGGCTCAGCCCTCAATCTCTGTCCACTTAAGGTCCTACCCCACCTAGGGCTAAGGGAGGACATGTTGGCCAAATCAGACATAGTAATATGATCCTATGGTGATTCAAAGAGAGGGGTAGTAGGTTGTTTTGAAGCAGAGGTCACTGTAAGAGGGGTGGCCTCCAATGTGAAATTCACTATGCTGGACATCCTAGTAACTTACTCATTGCTCCTGGGCAGGACATGGATCCATGGGATAGGGGTAGTCCCCTCCACTCTGCATCTGAAAATAAAGCTTATCCATAAGGGGAGGCTGGTAACAATCGAAGCGGATAAGGAATATGTGATGGCAGCAACCACATTTGAGGAGAGAACAATGCAAGGGCTAAGGGTGGAAATGGCCACTGAAGGAATGAAGAAGTGAAGAAGGATCCTCAATCCAGGGAGAGACTATCCATGGAGGGAAGAAACCTATAAACTTGGATTCTTACAAGTTGAAAGAGTGACGTGGCCAAGATAGATATGACTAGTACCCTTGGGTGAATTCTACAGAAACGAGGTGATGGAGGATGGAGTGTTGAGAGTTACCCAGATTGGTTAGATTTTCCGAAGGGACGAGGTGGTACATCTTAACGACTTCAGGCTTGAGGAAATTGCAAGGGAACAACCTGAGCCACCTCTACCCCTTAAGTTAGATGAAGACATGTTGGATATAGACCCTTTGGTGAATTAGTTGAAAGGGACTTAGGTGAAATATGGTATCTGGATGCTGCTTGAGACATCCTACAAGCATAGTATGGGACTTGTTAGGAGGCTGATGAAAATGCTTGCTATGCCTACAAACTCAGTGATTGACATGTGCGCTACCATTGGGGAAGGAATTGCTCCCCATCAAATGCCATCTATAACTTTTGATCACTCAGAGCTGCCAAAGGAACTATGGTTCCACAACGGGCCCTATTTATTAGGGTTCAAATTTTCGATCGGGCATTACCATGTGTGATGGTTAATGATGGCTCAGCCCTCAATCTCTATTCACTTAAGGTCCTACCTCACCCAGGGCTAAGGGAGGACATGCTATCCAAATAAAACATAGTAATTCCAGCCTTTGATGATTCAAAGAGAGGGGTAGTAGGTTGTAGAGGTCACTGTAGGGGGGTGGCCTCCAATGTGAAATTCATTATGCTAGATATCCCAATAACTTACTCATTGCTCCTGGGCAGGCCATGGATCCATGTGATTGGGGTAGTCCCCTCCACTCTGCATCAAAAAATAAAGCTTATCCATAAGGGGAGGCCAGTAATGATAGAAGCAGATGAGGAATCAATGATGGCGGCAGCCACATTTGAGGAGAGAACAATGCAAGGGCTAAGGGTGGCAATGGCCACTAAAGGAATGAAGAAGGGTCGTGGATCTCACAAGGGGTATCATTTTTTCCCCAGAAGCCTGAAAGCTTTGATGAAGAAGCAGGGTTTCATCCCTTGGGAAAAAATCATCAAGGGATCATCAGGGCCATCGATCCCGTTCTAGTCACGCTTGGATTGGGTTTGGGTTTCACTCCAAAAATGAAAATGTACAAGCACAAGTAACCCATGTTCTACAACATGGTTAGCATTTACGATGCGGAAGGCAGTAGAGAATGTTTGGGAGAGCCAAAACCAACAATCCTAAATGGGAAAGAGGTCAAGGGGCTTGAGATATTCAATGATGTGTTTGACTTCACGACTGGCAAGCTGATTGAATACCCTGTTAAATCTAAATTGGAAGTGTAACTGATCCTGGCGATAACCCCAACCAAGGAATCTAAGAAAGGCGGAGCACTGGAAGATGAGGTAGCAGCATTCACAAAGGCTATTAATGAACTAATGAAAAAGGGCAAAGCACAGGACCAAGATATATCAGGCACTATCAAACTCCTCACCGAAAAGCTGGTACATGCTATCCTCGAAGTAGAACCTACTTCTGATGCACTTGTTGTAGCAAATGAAGGCCCTCCGCATGTGGAGGAGGAAATTGATGATGTAATAATGAATATTTCTGATGTTTTTGAAAATTTTGCCTATGAGGTTCATTTAATGAAGTATGATAATTTTGCTTTCTTGTTTGATATTCTGTCTGACGGCACCATGCATTCATATAATCATACACATAATGTATTTAACATTCATGATGCATCATTAAACAAAACTAACTTGGGTACAAATGAATCACCAAAAATGGTGATGATTTCTAATGATTTGACTCCTAAAGAAAAAAGAGAGATCACAAATGTACTTACACATCACATGGCAGCGTTTGCTTGTCATACGAAGACATGCCCAAAGTAGACAGGTAAATCATAGAGCATCACATCCCAACTGACCCTTTGATCAAACAGGTAAAATAGAAACTGTGTCGCTTAAGGTTTGAATGGGCAGAAAAGGTCAAGGCTGAACCAGCAAAACAAATTGAAGACAAATTCTTAGAAGTGGTTGGATACTTGACGTGGCTAGCCAATATTATCCCAGTAGTAAAGAAAGACGGCAAGGTCAGAGTTGTGTGGATTTCAGGGACCTAAATAAAGCCTCTCTAAAGGATGATTTCTCCCTATCCCACGTAGATGTACTAGTCGACAGCATGGCAAGGGTAGCTATGTATTCCTTCATGGATGGTTTCTCAGGCTATAACCAGACACTAATGGTTATAACTAACAAGATCAAGACAACATTTATCACTGAATGGGGTGTATATTACTATAAGGTAATGCCGTTTAGTTTTAAAAATGCTAGTGCAACATATAAGCGGGCCGTCATGACCCTCCTTCATGATATGATCCATATGTGGTGGAAGTTTATGTTGATGATATTCTTGAGAAATCCAGCACCAGAGAGGAGCATCTAGCAGTCCTAGACAAGTTTCTCATCAGAATTAAAAAGTACAATCTATGCCTGAACCCGAAAAAGTGTGTATTTGGGGTCACATCAGGGAAACTCCTAGGGCATATAGTTAGTAAAAAAGGAATCGAAATGGATCCTGATAAAATCAAAGCCATCAGGGATATGCCCATGCCAAAAATTGAGAAAGAAGTCTGATCATTCTTAGGGTCTTTACAGTATGTAGGTAGATTCATCGCCAGACTAACTACTATCTACGAGCCAATCTTTAAACTACTAAGAAAGGACCAACAAGTGGTTTGGAATGACATATGTTAGGTAGCGTTTGACAAAATAAAAAAATACATGTTAAGCCCACTCGTCCTTCGCCCACTAGAGCCTGGAAAGCCCTTGATCCTATACTCAGCAATTGAGGAATCATTAGTTAGAGCAATGCTTGTGCAAGAACACGAAGATAGAAGTGAACATGCAGTCTATTTCTTGAGAAAGAAATTACTCGAGTATGAGTCACGTTACACCTTGGTGGAGAAAATCTGCACAACGATGGCATGGTTTGGTTGACAAGGAAGCTATGACATTACTTCTAATCTTACCAAATAAAAGCCGTTGGGAAGATAGACCCGATGAAGTACATGTGACAGTCACCAACACTAGCTGGAAAACTCTCAAGATGGTTATTGCTATTATTTGAATTCGACATTGAATATGTGACCAAAAAAGTCATTAAGGGATGAGCAGTCACTAAATTTTTGGCAAATCAACCCTTGGACTCTGATTACTTTGAAAATCTAGAATTTTCAGATGAGCAACTAGCATAGATAGATGATGCAGGTGTAGAGTGGAAAATGTTCTTCGATGGTGTAATGAACAGAAACAGAGCTGGCTTAGGTGTTTTACTAATAACACCACAAAATGAAGTTATACCCCTTTCCAAATTATGGGAGTTCCCAGTAACAAAAAATGGCACTATTTGCTCCCTAGCTCCTAACTCGTGCGGAGGGTCGCACCACCTCGGGCTAAGTCGGGCGGTGAAGTGGGAGTAGCCTCTCCCGAATAAACACCTCATTGTCACCCTGCTGGCCCAAAGCCTCATGCCGTACTCCTCGAAGAATAGCTGCCACTCCTCGGGATCAGTAATTTCCATATGTGCCTAGAACCGCCCAGTGGGTGGTATAGGCGGGATCTCCATCGCCATGTGATAGCTAGGGAGACCTCTCCAAGGGTTGCGCTCCACCTGAAATGAAAGAACAACAAAGATAGAATAAGTTTAATAGTAAAAGCGTAATCACAGCCATCAAAACGAGAATCCTCACCTACTCTAGGGTCAACCCACAAAGATGTTGATAGTAACTTGTAGAGTCTAATACATCCCCCTCGAGGGATGAGAAAGTCTAGGCCATACATGGGGCATCCTCTGGGGCATCAGCACATCATGCACTACAAGAATTTGAGCATTTTGTGATGATCAAAATTATATTTAGTGACGAAAAATTGTTTTTTACTAACAAAAAACACTCTTTTCGTCGTTAAAGATGCGTCATAAAATGCTAAATTTCTTGTAGTGATGGGGCAGGGATGAACTGGTAAAAGAAAGCCCATGCTTGTGAAACCGAAAAAAAGGGTCAATCAAGGTTAATAAAGAAACAATAGATGTGGACAAATTACAAAATAAACGAACAATACCTAAAGAATCATAGGGCAGCAATGCAGCGCTCGTAAGTAAGCTCAAGCAACAAAGTCGAGAGTAAAATATATCTAGGCTAGGATTTCCCAAGGCCAATTAAGGCCACTAACACCATCCTAGTTTGCTAAGGGCTTGAGTAACCCATAGTTGATCTCCCTGTTCAAGACCGAGAAGAATGTCAAGCTCAATAAGGTGATGAAAAAGGAACGAACGTATAGTGGGACCTTGGCCTCCGAGATAGACCACCGACCCATCCAGTACTCAACCAATATGTTATAACTCAATACCCAGCCTCTAGGGTCAATGCCGAGAAAATCTTTGATGTGATGGTAAGTGGTGGGAGCTTTGAAGAACCACTCCAAGAAGGCATCGAAATGAATCACTATATCAATCCATGGTAGACTGTTGATCGCCACAATATAAGAAGGGGTGATGGTAACCTCCCTGATTAGGAGATGGAAGGTGTGCAAAACGTTGCTCCACCTCTGAGCAAGTGCAAATGATGTCGCATATGACAATAGTGTAGGCCATAAGAATTGGGCCAGAGAACCGAAACAAGTGGCCTTGATGGCTTGAATGAGCTCGGGTCAAGAAGAGGCATGATGATACCAAGCTTGGACAGTAGAATATCCACTCGTATAGCGGAGTGTGGGGGACTACAAATAAAATCAAGTAATACTCATTTTGGAATTTAACGCAAAAAAATAATACAAATATATATATATATATAATAAATAAGACAAAAGTAAATACAGACGAGCGACAGAGGCCCCGAGGGGTGCTGCTGGAAAAAATTTCCAGCGAGCCCTCGAAGCCATGCTAGATGTTTCAGGCAAGCGTCCTGAAGGACCCTCGCCAAGGAGTCTAGCAAGGGCCCTGACCCATGCCAAAAATGGGCAAGGTCTCGAGGTACCTCACAGGATTTTTTTTTCTCTCCGTCGAAAATTTTCTGGTGGACCCAAAGTTGTTATTTTAATTTTTCTACTATTTTCTAGACTCAAATTCCGTGACATGGTTCAATTTTCAATCCAATTCTAGTTCCTAAACAGCATAAAGTTGCATCAAAAACAAAAAAAATGAAATAAAAATTTTTCTAGTAAATACCCCGGTCTGGGAGAGGTTAGGCTGAGCCAGAAAGTCAGAATCCAATGTTTTTATGGGAGAAGTAGAAGTAAACCCAAGCATAGTGTCACCCACGGTCAAGCTATATACGACATCAATTTTGATGGAAAAAGCGCCAACCTCATCAGTAGGCTGAGGAGTAAGGCTAGAGGGGAAACGGGGTGCCCTGCCAGTGACCTTCGATAACATATTTGCTAGAGAGAAGGAAGATCAAGAAACTTTAGAGAAAGAAGAGGAATGAAAAAGAGAAGAAATAAAGGAGTAGCCCTATTTATAAAGAAAATAAGTGGGCCCCACCTATTTATTATTTTGCTATTTTACAACAAAAGCCTCCAAACACAACGTGACAATGCACGGGAAACCCCCAACATTCTCCAAAATTATTTAATTTATTCACGTCATTTACATGTAAAGATGATGTCAAATCATGACAACACCATCCCGGTAAACAAGGAACTCCACCTCCACTTGGGTAGTCTGCAAGCACCAAGAAGGATGATGTCCCACTTAAGCCTAAAGTTAACATCGCAACATCACAAAAGTCTCCTAAAACAACGGAGTAGTTTTCAGGACATCCCCAAATTTCCATTAAACTTTTTTATTTATCATGTTTTAATTTTTTGATTGAAGGGGTAAAAATTTTTGCTCTACATAAACTCAATCAAATAATTAAAAAATTCATCATAAAATATATATTAACATTATTTTTCTTAATTTGCCATAGGGAAACAACTCAATCTCCTAATTGAGAAACGCTCATGAAGAAGGAAATGATTCGGTTCACCTTTCCTAAGTAACATACCTTGACAACAAGCAAAATCAATCAGATGTCAACCCAAAAGGGATGCATAACGACCACGTCGGATCTACCCACAAGGGGTAATTAATTCCCATTAATGTCTAAAGGAAGAAACGGATGACCCAATTAAACATGGTGCTTGAAAGGAAGGCCCATGTTATTACCGATTAGGAACAAGAAACTGGTTAGGTTTTCTCTCTATCCCTACGCTCTTTTTGTATAATCATACTAGCTATTTGACTTGTAATTATCACACAAGGGGTATCTATGAGCACGAGATTTTGTACCAGCTCGTGCTTTCAATGATGACGGCTTTTCGGGATTTCATCCTTGAATCACACAATTTTTGAGTATCCAGATGTATCTGAACGGGAATCCTCCTCGTCTCTAAATTCAAAAGGATGTCCTTGATAAAATTATTTAATTTTTTCCTTTAATTCAGAAATTAATTAAAATATACAAAAATACACAAAAAATGCGAAAACACTTCAAAAAATTTGATCTTGAGCCTACGTCTCCAAAGCCTTGCAAGGCAAGCCTCGCCAAGCTCTTTAGCCCTTGGGGGAGGCGAGGCTCCTTGCCAGAGTCGGGCGAGCCAAGCCTCGCCGGAGACCTCTAGCGAACTAGCCAAATTCTCTAGCGAGCCTCGCTAGAGTCATGGTAAGGAGCCTTGCCAAACTTTCTTTGTCGAGCCCCCTCGCTAGAAAAACTTGCCTATATTTTCAAGATTTTTCCTATAAATAGTCGGGTCTTTTTCGATTAACAGGACCGAAAGATTTTCAGAAAAAAATATAGCTTTTAGAATTGCTTCAAATTCCAAGAACTAGATGAACATTTTGACTTTTTCTACAATCTTTTTACCTAAATAAAAAGACAAGGAGGACTTCCAAAGGCTGATCGAATATCTTTAAAGTGGATTTGTTTTGTAAGGGTAAGCTTCTGAGTTCCTAGAAATGCCAATCCCGTGTTTTCAGCTTTCTACTTCTTTTACTTTCATCTATGGACCTAGGATTTGTAATATTTTATTTTATTTAATGTTGTAATTCTTCTTCATCTATATTTCTTTATTAAATGAGATGTATGTTAGAATACTCCCACGAAGGGAATAAAACATATTCCTGGATAACAGTCCTCACCACTTCACCATGTGAGCAATTTCACTAATTAAAATGAGCAACCATATGCTAATAAAATGAACTATTTTATTTAAATAATAAACTCATTATTGTGAGCTTTTTTTATAGGACACACGGGCCTTGCTATATTCAAAATCGAGCATATGTGAAATATATTGTGATATCCCCTGTGCTAACCTTTGTGGATGCACGTAGATTAGGATTAGATGTATGTTTAGGATTTTAATTTTCCTTCGGGTATTGCAATTTCATTTTTTTAGGAAATGTAATTAATAGATTAGGCGGGCGGTTGCATCCCCTGAGGATTTGTAATTTTTGTAATCTTTACTTTTCAACATTTACTTTCCCCATTTATTTACTGCTTTATGGATGGATTTACTGCTATTCTATACGTGAATCATGCATATAAACTCGAAAAATGACGTAAGTGTGAATATGCTCAATTAAGAAAATACAATTTTCTGCAGATGTAATATAATGTGATCCAATAAGAAATAAGCAACTTATCCCAAACCCGAATCTCTGTGTATTAGTGGGATATCCCCCGGACGTTAAGCCTCATAAGACTCTAATTCCTAGAAAGAGCTAATGCAGGTGCCGACTCCACACTAAGAGAAGACAGATTAAGGTTTGACCGATCTAAATGTTTTCACTTTCTCTTCTAAACCTTTTTCCGAGTCCACGACCCGGTGCTATTTTCTAAAATGCCCTGGTGGACCGTGTCTCTCATCTTCACGCTCTCTCGACCCACCGCTCCATGTCGCCTGCTCACACCTGAGATATTATTTAGTTTGTGCAGAAGTTGTTCTACTTTGGATCATACATAAGCATTTCCTATTCCTAGGATGATACAGATGATTTCAGGTATACTAATGATTGTTTATCGGTAAGCTGAGTAGGAATGATGGGATTCATCAATCAAGATATAATGATATAACTAGAGTCTTAAATTAGGGCCTCTTATTGAGGTGACACACTCTCAAACCTCTAATCAGAGTATGTAAGTGATAGAATGTGTTTCAAGTAAAACACATTATACAAGGTAAATGGTGTTCTTCGTAAACAAGTCTAACTTCAGGATAACTATAGATATTAAATGAACTAACACTTAATCTAAGCTCAATAAACCAAGTGATACTTAACATGATGGAAGGAGTGTATTATATTGTGTTCTGGATATTGAGGGATTATATGCCTTTATTAAGAATCCCATATTGATCATCTAGAATCATCAAGTTTTTTATCGATATCGAACACCTAGCCTAAAGATTCTTGAATGGGAAGCCAAGATTAGGTAAAGCTCTAGCATATCAATACTACGGGATTCTATGAGGTCATTGTTAGACATGATGTATGCCCTAGAGACAATTAGGGAGATACACTTTTGTTAGTTATTATGTAAGAACCCTTTAGTTTATTATCATCAATAAAAATTCATCTTTACTTAGTTATAGTTTTATGGAGATTGGACATCAATAAAGCGGAAAGACTAATATGTGTAAGCTTTCTCCTTGGATTGGATCCAAGCAGCTTATCCTAGGAGTTGGAGGAGGTACCCATATTTAATACATAAATGAATTCATAGAAATGTATTGGAGACGCCTATAAGACAAAACACTAAAAAATAATTATGTTCGTGTTTTGGTGTCATGTCTTCTAGTTGTTGCAATATAAGTATCCTAAAACTTGAGATACTATTTACCTTGTGCAGAATTTGCTATGCTTTGGATCATACTTAAGCATTTCATGTCGGTAGGATTGTATAGATTATTTCAGGTATATTGATGATTGTTTATCTGTAAGCTAAGTAGACAAGATGGAATCCATCACTCATGATATAGTGATATAACAAGGTTATCCCTTAGGGCCTCTTTTTGAAGAGACACACTCTTAAACCTCTGACCAAATTATGTGACTAATAAAACGTGTTTATAGTCGAACACATTATATGGTGAGTAGTGTTATTCATGAAACAAGTCTAACTTTGGGATAACTATGGCTATTAAATGAGCTAACACATTATCAAAGCTCAATAAATAAGAAGGTGCTTAACATGATAGAAGAAGTGTATTGTATTAGTTACTACTATAGAAATAGATCAAGTCACAAGTACGTGATGTTCCAAGTATTGGGGGATCATACACGTTAGCTAGAAATCCCATTTGATCATATAGATTAATTAGGTTCCATCTTGGTCTGGAACACCAAGCTTGAAGGTTCTCATATGGGAAGCCAAGTTTAGGTAAAGCTCTAGTAGCTTGATATTACATAATCTTATGAGGTCACATACATTGGACCTTAAACCAGACCAAGTAAAGAATTTATTAAACATGGACTATACCAAGAATGAAAGGAACTCAAAACAATAATTGATAGAGCATTGACTAGTTGGACTAGTAAACCATTTTGAAAGAAAGATAAGGGACAAATATCCCAATTTATGTAGCAAGGGATTTTTAGCCGTTGTGAGTAGGCCTCCTAAATAAGGGTTTTTCACAAGAGGGCCTATAACATTGCTACGCGAACATTAGGTGTGGTCACGGGCCATGAGCGTGGCTAGCGTTAGTGAGCTGCAATGCAAGTGTTGTATTGCAGCACTTGTAGTCCAGCCCACCAACGACATTGCAAGCCGGGCTAATAAGAAGTCATGCAAGATTGCACTTGCAGGATTTGGGCTTACCTTGTGAGCCACGCATAGCCCAACGATGTAAGATGAGTGTGTAGGTCACACTTGCAACTTAGAGCTCTGTGTAGTGACCCGTGTGTGGGATGGTGAAATCCTCATCCCACATTACTAAATGGGAATCTCTCTTTTCCCCCTCCTCCCAATATAAAGGAGTGTTCTCCTCCTCTTTGAACTCACTTCAGCTCAATACCTTCTTTTGAGTTCTAACTTTTCTTTTGAATCATTTTTAGATCCTCCCATATTTCTCTCATACATAATTTTTGAGATTTTTCTAGAGGGCTTTTTTTTGTTTTCAAAAGGGCCTTCGCTATTTTTTTCAAATTATTCTACGAGTGGTTTAGCAACAACTTGTTAAATAACAATATCTTCCTTTTAAGGATGTTTTGGTCAGTGGGGTTTGTGTGGACTATTCATAGAGGTTGTCCTATACTTAAAGGCTACTGTAAACAAGGTTCTAAGGGAATACTCTACCGTAGCTAGAGGGCACACATCAACTAGTTGTGCTCTAACTTAGATATTGTGTCTCTTTTATAATATTTTATAAACCTATTATATCTCTACCATGTTTAGCTAGGGTTGTATCAATCATGTCAACTTTAGGAGTTCCTTTTAGGTTAATTTTACATTTTAAAATTCCATCATGCTTGCTTTCATTTTCACTACTTGCCTAAATTAATCGACAGTGATGTCGAAGCTAACCTTATACTATGAATGATTTATTATAACATGTTAAATGTTATTTTCTGTGAATTGATTAAAGTATGTTATGCATGACTTGAGTTTCAATTCCTGTTATAGAAAATGATGTGATAACTAGATTAATGTTATGCTAAAACTTAATATAGGTGATTATCACCATATAACAATGTTTCAATTCATTTACAAATTCTTTAATTTGAGTATCTTCTTGTACTCTACTCAATTAAAGAATGAAATCTTTAATTCTTAATTTTCTATGGTATACCGAATCAAAGTACCCATGGTTATTTTGGTAAGGATTGGATCTGGATGCTCATTAAGTTTAAAGGGGACTATCCTACCTTGAAATCTCCATTAGTATTTGGTTCAAGGTACTTAAGGCAATTTATGAGTTAGTCAATTTCTATTATGGGAAATGGATTATGGTTTTACAATGGTGAGTTTAAATTGTTAAATTATAAACTTATAGGCATAGGTATGAAAACATAAACATGGACCTCGTCTGTGTTGCATGCTCTATGAAGTCTTAGCCTAATGGATGGATTATGATGTACCAATCTAAGCTTGATCTCCCTTAGGTCATTATTTCCTTATGGCTCGAAATTATAGTTATCATATTCATATTCATCATTTGTTTGAGCTAAGGTGAGACCAATTGCACTAATAAAATCCCTATAAAATATTAAGGGATTACACCGTCTTCCTATCATTAATTTATGAAACAGACCTTATTATCGAATGTAAGGTCATGTACAACATGCTTTCCCTTAACAGTGTTTGACCTTGAGAATAGATGGGGCTAAACCTTAATTGAACTAGGTTAGTTTTTCATAGTATTAGAGCTAATTGTATGTTGGAGACAAGTTTAAGGAGTCATACAATTAGGTATACTCATCTCAGGAAAGCAAGTTCAAATGGATTTGCAATTGCATGGCTTACAAATGGAACATTCCAACCATGGCTAACTAATGTATCTTGACCTACTTTAGAGGGGGTTACCTTAGATGAGAGTTGGATGTCAACTACTAAGGAAAAGGGTTAGATCATGGTTTCTGAATTTATCAGAAATGGCTATTCGAATGTCGACCGAAATTGTTAAAAATGTGTTTAATTAAAGACCTTATATTAAATTCATTTAAATATATTAAAGTTTGAATTTATTTCTTATCTTATATTTAGGTCGAATATGGACACTAATGAATATACTCGAATTGATACATGTCTTCTTCATAATATAAAGTATGATTTTTATAATGTCGAAGAGTGGTTTGGATTTTTACAATTTCGAAGAGTGGTTTGGAACTGTTAGAAAGTTTATACAAAAAAATTATCTAGATTATGTTTTAGATAATCATAGTCCTAAACACCCCAGCATAAATATTTTTTCTTGTGAAGTAAATGACTATGAGAGGCATAAAAGGAACTGTGAATTTATCAGAAAATTCATGGTGGACAAAGTGCCCATAAAGTACAAACGTGATTACAAAGGTCTGGACTTGGAGTCTATGATTCTTAATCTTAATCAAGTCGAAAGATGGGAAAGCATATTATTCCACGGTCAGATGCAGGGAGATGCCTCAATAGTTTCATTTTTCATGTACATATATGGTAACTTAAAGTAATTAATAGAGCATGGGATAATTTATAGTGAGGACTCTTTGAGAGGGATGTTATTGAGGGGCTTACCCAATAGATATGATTCTTTCAAAGACATGCTAAAAGAGTGTGTGCCTAACTATACATTAACTTAGCTCATGGACTTGCTGGAAGTATTTGAGATTGAGTTGAGAAATAAATTGAAAGATCAAGTAGCGGTAGAGGACCTTAAGTTAAAGAAACCAAAATGTTTAAAAGTCAACAGAAAAATCATAAGGCGTGCAAAGTGGAAAATAAATGTTGGGGATGATATTATCTTTTAAACCAGGCTCATCAGTTGATGAGAGAAATGGTTAGAACTTCTACAGGTGTGTTCATGCTAGAGAGTTTCTCTATAGTTCCTTATGAGTCTACATGGGTATTGGATAGTGGTTGTGGTACTCAAATCTATACTTCTTATAGGGTTTGTGGAATAGAAGGCTTGCAAAGAGGGAAATGGACCTACAATTTTGAAATGAAGCATGGGTTGGTGCAGCGGCTATAGGAATGCATATCCTTCATTTTCCTAGTGGCCTAGTTTTAGTTTTGAACAATTGCTATTATATTTCTATTATTACCAAGAATATTGTCTATATTGTGTGTTGGACGACAGAAGGATTTGAGATTATTTTTTGAATAATTATTGTCAAATTGGTCATAATGATATTCATTATGTTTCAAGAATGTGTTTTAAAGGTGTTTACATTCTAGATACTCAATGAATATTGCTAAGAAACTGAAATTATATAATGAGAAATCTTCATACTTATGACATTGTAGTTTATGCCATATAATGGGAATCTTATGGGGTATGCGAACCTTGTTTGAAGTGAAAAAACAAAGAAAGCTTTCAAAGGAAAGGGTCAGCGTGCAACAAGTATTATGGAAATAATACTTTCAGATGTATATGGTCTAGTGAGTGTAAAGGCACTCAAACATGTCTTCTACTTCATAAGCTTAATTAGTGATTACTAGTGATATGATTATTTATATTGTATGAGGAACAAATGTGAAGTTATGAGAAATTCAAAGAGTTTAGAATAGAGTAGAGAAATGACATGGAAAGAGTATAAAGACCCTTCCATCTGATTGAGGTGGTAAATACTTAAGCGAAGCATTCCAAGACTATCTAAGGGATGATGATATTTTATCCTAGTGGACACCTCCTTATACACCCCAACTCAATATAGTTCGTTCCATTATAAGCTAAGTAGAACTCAGAAGATCCTTTAAGGGTTATGCCGTTGAGAGCATAGTTTATATAATAAATAGAGTTCCCTCGAAATTGATTGATCAAACACCATATGAAAGATGGTATGGTAAGAAATTCACTCTTTCTAACTTGAGAACTTAGGGATGTCCTTCCTATGTTAAAAGGACTAGTTTACATAAGTTGGGTGCTAAGTCTGAAAGGTATTAGTTTGTAGGTTACTTTAAGGAGACTATGGATTATACCTTTTATCATCCTAAGGAACCAAAGGTACTTGTTTCTAGGAATTCTCAACTCCTTGAGAAGGAACACATACTTGCAGAAGCTAATGGGAGAAACCTTGAGCTCGGTGCTCAAGAAGGCCAACAAGGTAGTCAATTAATTAATCTTAAAATCGTTACATAAGAAAGTTTAAGCGAAGAAAAACCTATTATAAAACCGACATTGAGTAGGTTAAGTAAGGCTCTAATCATTCCTAAAAGATATGTAGATTTCATCAATGATGAAAAGCATATATTTCTTATGAATGATGACAAGCCTAAAACCTACAAGGAGGTAATGGATAGCTCAAAATTTGTTAAATGGCTAACATCCATGACATCAAAGATGGATTCTATGAATTGGAATCAAGTCTAGAACTTAACTGATGTTCCAAGTGGGACTAATCCCATAGGATGCAAGTGGGGTTTGAAGAAAAAAATTGACATGGATGGTATTATAATTACCTATTAAGTAAGGCTAGTTTCAAAGGGTTATAGTCAGAAAGAAGGTAATGACTATGATGAAAACTTTTCAACAATATCTATGCTAAAATCTATCGAAATACTCCTTGCCATCAATGGTCATTATGATTATGAGATCTAGCCGATGGTGACACTTATAAGGCATAAACTAAAAAATAACTATACCAATGTGTTGGTGTCATGTCTTATTAAAGTGGCAATATAAGTATCCTTATACCTTAGATACTAGTTACCATGTCCAGAAGTTACTACGACTTGGATCACCTAAGCATTTTTTGTTGCTAGGATAATAAAAATGATTTCGGGTATATTGATGATTGTTTTTTCATTATGGAGTAGTCAAAACAGAATCCATCACTCCTAATATAATGATATAACTAAAGTTGTAACTTAGGGCCTCTTCTTAAAGAGATACACTCTTAAGCCTTTAACCAGAGTATGTGATTTATATTGGTTAATCAATATAGTAATTGAACATGCATAGGTTGCAAGGCCAAAATTCAAAAAAACATAAATTAACTAAAGGATCTCCTAAGCATGCCATGTGTGAGCATGGGATTTCGTACCATCTCGCGCGTTCAAGGATGATGGCTTTTTCGGGATTTTATCCTTGAATCACACGATTTTCGACTATCCGATGATCTTCAAATGGGAGTATTCCACGTCATTGTACAAAAAAATAATAATAATAAAATATAAAATAATATTAATAATGAAAGAGACATTATCCCGATAGCGAGGTAGCCTCGCGCGGAGGGAGCCTCGAGCAAAGGCAACCTCGCGCGAGGAGCCCTCGCGCGGACGCAGCCTCTTTCGAGGCACCCTTGTGCGGAGGCACCCTCGCACGAGGCACCTTCAAGCGAGGGAGCCTCATGCGGAGGCAGCCTCGCGTGAGGCACCCTCGCGCGGATGCGTGGGAGCCTTGCACGGAGGCAGCCTCGGGTACACGCGAGGAGCCTCACCGAGATTTGTTCTCGGCGAGACCCCTCGCCGACGAGGCCCTATATTTTGGATTTTTCGGGACTTTTTTTTCTATAAATAGGCGGGTCTTTTTCAGTACACGAGGCCGAAAAAATGCAGAGAAAAAAAATCCTCTTTTAGATAAAAAAAAATATTTCTTACTTTCTTTCCAACTTCTTTTTTCTTGGATCCAAAACACTTTTGGATCCCAAAATTTCTTCATTTTAAAATCAAACTTCTCTTAATCTATTTCTTAAAAGTTTTCTCAGATATTCTCAGGCCTAAAATAAATTTAGAACCCGAGTCTGATTATCTTTTGGATAAATAAACACATTACTTTCCAACCAAACAATTGTTCTCACATTAAATCACCATAACTACAAAAATGAACGAGGAACGCTCCCGGGGATCGAACGGACACGCCGAAGTGGATTCACACCAGAAGGGTAAAGCCTCTAAGTTCCTAGAGCTGCCTATTTCGTATTCCTCCTTTTCTTCTTAATTTCTTTCTACATGTGAAGCTAGGAATTATTTTATTTTATTGTAAATATAGTAATTCTCTTCTTCTTCTTTTTATTTCTTATTTTTTTAATTTTTGTATTAGAATACCCCCATGAAGGGAATAAAATATATTCCCGGACAACAGGCCTCACATTTTTCCATGCGGTCATTTTCACTAATAAAATTGACCAACATATGTGTAAATAAAAATGAACTATTTTTATTTAAATTAACTACTTTAAAATCGTCGATGTTTTAATTAGGCCATGCAGGCCTCGATAAAATCAAATCGAACATATTTTGATTTATCCCATATGCTAACCTTTGTGGATGCAGGTTATATGTATGTTTAGGCTTTTATTTTTCCTTCGAGTATTTCACATATTTTTATGGGAAATGTAATTAATAGGGTAGCGGGCGGTTGCATCCCCCGATTTTTGAAAGCCTTGCAATTTACTTTTCACTTTTTACTTTCCACATTTACTTACTATTTTGTGGATGATTTATTTTTTCGCTTTGTGAATGATTTATTATTTCACAATACATGAACCATGCATCTAAACTTCAAAAATGACCTAAGTGCGAATATGCGCAATTAAAAGAAAACGGTCTGTAGATGTAATATATTGTGATTACTTAAGAAATAAGCAACTTATCCCGGACCCGAATCTCTGTGTCTTGGTGGGCCGTCCCCCAAACGTTAAGCCTCAAGGACTCTAATTCCTGGAAAGAGCTAATCTAGGTGGCGACTCCACACTAAGAGACGGTGGATTCAGGTTCGAACCGATCTTAAACGTTTTTCTCCTTTTTTTCTCTTTTCAACCTTTTTATCGGATCCCCGACCCGGTGCTCCTTTTTATAAACATCCCGGTGGACCACGCCTATGAAATCGCGTGCTCTCAGCCCACCGCTCCGTGTCGCCCGCTCACAGTGGCGACTCCGCTGGGGATTTTTCTAAAACTTGTTTTTCAAAGGTTTTAGATTTTGGATAAGTGCCGAAAATTATTGATCACATTATTCCGTTTTCTCTTAATTTTGACATATTTATTATAACGCATTGCAGTAGAAGGGATTAGCCCATAAGTCTAAGGTACCCCTATTACCGCGAAGCTTTCTCTTGTAATAATCTGCCCCCCTGTGAAAAGATAGTACTTGAGCGAGTGGAGCACTTGTTGCCATATCGCATGTACCTCCCTCATTATAACCTCTTTGGAGAGAGGCTTGGAGTGTATTTTAGCGCAACAAGAACCTTCTACATCAGCAACCCATTTACAAACCTCATGTAAATAACCCATAGGCATTTTCCCTAGGGTGTTACCCAAACACGCTTTCATGCATTATATTTTCCTGCAGGTGCGCTCCTTAGTATCTTCATGATCCTAAGATAAACCAAACTTAGGATAGAGACAAGCCAAAAATCCTACACGCGGGAGTTGTATGGTTGGAAGATATGATGTTGCATGTGCTACTACTTTTGTACAAATGTCATACTAACCACGAATTTTTATGCAGACACTAGAACGCACACACTCATGATATTGAATATACATATCACGATACCACACCAATACCACATACACTTAGGCACAGTTGACACTATGGACCGTGTCACCCTAGGACAACATAAAACCACTTAGGAACATCACTTACCCTTTTCAGCGAGATGTCCACTTGACATCTCGCTATTAGCCTGTACATGGCAAACATACCTTCCTGTTACTGCGTGATGTTCGCTTAACGTCCGACACTTAGCCCCCAAGGGGCAATAACCTTTCCACCACATTACCCATTAGATATCCACCCAACATCCAACTCATGACCACTCTAGAGCAATTATACCAACGGGGCAAATACCTACCCAAAACCAGTTTCCCACATTAAAGGATATCCCAGTCGAAATCCTAACCTAAAGCCCACATGGAGCGAACTTACTTACCTTACCAAATCTTCAAGGGTATATGCCTCATACCCGAATCATTCACCGACACTAGGCAATAATTCATATATCACAACATACCCTCAAATAGTGATGACCACACAGGTATCCAAAAACCTGCCCTAATCGGGCAAATAACCAAATCATTCTTTTTATAGCCACATACGGTAGTTGTCTTCATTTCATTAGGGTACATCACAATTTGACCTCATCATTCCATGAGACCTAGTCGTAGGACGAAACCTCAAACCATTGACCTATTACCACATAGGTAACTTAGTCAGCTCACTCACATCGCATCTCAAATCCAACCCCCGTTATTAGATTTTCTTCCCCACATGTTTTCATTTTTACCTAACGACTAACCTATTTGTTTCAAATGGATTGACATACATGTTATTTCACATCAAGGCATGCTAACCCCTTATGATGCAGCCATAACATTAAAAATCTCATGCATTACCCCCATCATGAATCATATCATGAATCTTACAGGCACGGTCTAATATTCTGCTCGTGAATCAAAAGGGGAGTTTGGAGAAGGCCTGCTCGACACTTGGTCCATGTTTCTCCAATTGTGGCCAATATGGAGGGGGTTCCATACACTGACTCAAGTGAGGACTCAGGTTCAGACTCAGATTCGGTTCAACAAACGTCAATCATGACCAGTCCACAAGAAGAAGGTGCAAGAGAGGATTGCCCCATCCTTTTGGGATAAAGTTCTCAGTAGTCGTCGGTGAGCGTCGAGATTGCAACTGCCATAAACGCCTTTGCCAATAGTGAACAGCTAGCTACGCTCATTTGCTTACACGTCGGGAGGACCCATAATGCACTATCTAGCCTGGAGGTCACCCTCAACAACTTCAATCCAATAAGGGGACCACCCACCTCACACATGGTGCCCCCCAACTACCTTTTATCAGTTTGGGGCAGGACAAAGTCAGCTAAACCAGAATCCATTCTTCTCTGGATAAACTATCCAACCCGCATTCGCACCGAGACCTCTCTACCAAGGAATGACCCAACAGCCTATTCCTAACTGGAGTACGTAAGTCACTTCACAATTCCAGGCACCACAACTACCCCACTTTGTAGCATATCCCTAGGGGCAGTATGGCTCTTATCCAAATGCAAGAGATGCCATCCTTAAACAACCAGGAATGGCAAAACTATGGCAATAGTTCTTGGCCATTCACGGTGGCCACCTAAGGAAAAAATACCCTACGCAATAGATGAAGGGAGAAGAGGACAGCTTACCCCCAAACTTCGCAATGCCACAGTTTGGGAAGTACGTAGGATTTGGTGACCCGGGTGCTCACTTGACGCATTATCA
>CATIWQ010101295.1:0-17128 GCA_949673415.1 Euphorbia schlechtendalii | reverse complement strand
CTAAAGATCAAATAGGGAAAAAGGATAAAGAAAATAATATGTATTGATATTTTTGGATAGGAGGGTTAGAATGAAGAATGAGTAAATATAGGTATGAAAGATTAGAGAATCTAAATATATAGATTTTCCCTATGAAATAAGGAAAGCAGAGAAAACATACAAGTTCAACAAAGATGTTACGATTCCCTAAACTAATCTAATAGAATCGGTTTTAAATACTCAGATGTTCAATTATTCACCGTAGAGCAACACATGAAATGACTTTTCTAGATCTAGCACAAACGAATTAAGACTATCATATAAACCTGGACAACATCAATACTATGCTTAGTATGGGTCGCTCTCACATAGCCACATTTAGCAAGTTACCATTCCAAAAATGTTAGCTCACTAAATAGCGTTATATCACAGATCTAGTGATTATATACGATATTGTTAACCCTGAAACTACACTTAAAATTAACTCCAACGCATATAACTTGATTAAAATAAAAGACTTAACATGAAATACGCATTATGACACATAGACATATCATAAACTTCGAAATAGAAAGTATAAGTAAAAAGCAAAGCAAAGTTGTAAGGTATGCAAGTGAAAGCTAAAGTTGATCAAACTGTATCCACTCTTTAATGGGAGTTGTCAATTCCCACAATTCCTGAGTTTGCTTTGAATTCGATCTCGGCCCGCACAGAACCTCCGCTAGGATGCTACTTTTTGCGAATATCGAACAAACGAATATTGAGGAATGAAAACTTTTATTGATAAGTGATTTACAAGTACACTTATACAACAATCACTCGAGAATAGAGAGAAATCTAGTGATCGAAACAAGGATTCGAATCACTTAAACATTTTCTCACTAACGCTTATGAACATAATGAATTCTCTATTTATACACACACTATATTTCTCTCATGCACTCTAATATTTTCCCTCTATCTCACTACACAAAATTGGTGAGGATTGGAGCCCTTTTTATAGAGTTCGAAGGGTTGCATCTATCCAAATGAAGGTTTGCATCCATTGGTGAAAGATTGCATCTCTTCATTGTGATTGGTTAAGATGCTTTGATACAATCCACAATGGAAAAGCACCTATTCATGATTGGTTGACTCCTGATAAGTGTCTATTCGTTGGTGATGGTGGTTGATGGCAGTTTATCATGCTTATCTAGAGGTTGTTTGTTAAAAAGATAACACCAGAAAATAGTCCATGTCGCGACCGCGATATACATATCGTGATCGTGAATCTTTGATTGGCAATCTTCTATTTCTGAAGTAAACAAGTCGTGACAGCAAATGATTGTCACGACCGTGAATTGAGTTTTACTCAGAATTCTTCTTGTAACTTCACCAATCTTCGACAGCTTCAATCCTAAGCCAAATCTTTAAGTTCCACGCATCTTTTTGCACCTTTTTCACTCTTTTTTCATAGAATTCCACTTTAGCTCATTTTACTCCCAAGATTTACCTAGTATCTACATTTGCATAAAAAACAACTACGTACCACGTGAAATCTTTTATATGATGTATAAAAATGACTAAAACTACAGTGTTTATTTTATAGAATTAATGTGATAATAAGTGTAATTATACACTTATCACTAACACTTAATCCGAGGTTAATAAACTAGATGGTACTTAAGCTGATGGAAGTAGTTTATTGTATTGGTTATTGTTGCCAGAAAGCTCATTTAAACCTCTAGAGTTATCAGGTTACATATCGATCTGGAACATTGAGCCTAAAGGTTCCCGGATGGGAAGCCAAGTTCAGATTAACCTCTAGAGGCTCTATACTTCAGGATCCTATGAGGTCACACACTTTGGATCTTAACCAAACTAAGTAAAGAACCTATAGACTGGGTCTATGCTGAGAATATTTGTTTCTCAATTTCGTTAGAAGAATTATTAATTGGTTGGACCAAATTAATAATAATTGGAAATAAAGAGAAAATAGGGAATATTGCAAGGAGTGGAGCAAGGGAATTTTTCCCACTACGAGTGGGCTTGAAACGAACATGGGATGTTCGAAGTGGGGCCTACAGGACTACCCCGTGAGCTTAAAAGTTTCCAGGTCACTAAAGCTTGGGGAAAGCTCGTGTGCGCTAGCGAGTTGCAGTCCTGCCTGTGCAGTGCATGCGTAAGTGCGGGCTTGTGGGAAGGCCCGCAAGCCCATGCTTACGGCACATGGCAAACCCACCGAGGCTTGCCTTGTGGAGATTGTGCCTGGGTCAGCTTATGAGTCCTAGTGACCCACGTAGATGACCCGCTTTGTGGGAGGTGAATATTTACATGCCACATTGTGTTTGAGGTAGAGTTAAACACTCCCCCTCTCCCTATAAATAGGCCTCCCCCCTCTCATTATTCCACACTTCAACTCAACCTCTCTCTAAGTTCGACATCTCTTTCTTCATGAGTTTTGTGAGATCCTCCACAAGTTTCTCCAAGCAACAAAGAATTCTTTAGGAGGCTCTTTCTATTTTGAAGTGAGCCTTCTTAGTTTATATTTTCGATTTGGTTTTTGAGTGGTCTAGCAGGTGCTATCTAATAACGGTTTCTACCTTAACAAGGTCTTAGTTAGTTGAGATCCATGTGTATCAATCATAGAGGTTGTCCTAGTTTGGAGGCTTGTACTAACAAAATTCTGCTGAATTGCCTAAGGGAAAGCCACATCCAAATCAAAGAGAGAAGCATGCATCAACTGGTAATGCTCTAAGCTTCGATGCTTGGGTTTCTTTTATATGTTTTATAAACCTATCGGCATCTATGGAATGTTTCAACTTAGATTATGTCAATCATGGCATGCTTAGGAGATCCTTTTAGGTTAATTTTAAGTTTTTAAATTCTTCCTCACAACATTTCATGTTCAATTACTATCTTAATTAACCATCAAATAGATGAATGTATTCAGGTAATACATTGGGGACTACTATAAAATAGACACTCGAAAATAACTATATCCATGCATTGGTAGCATGTCTTATTGTAGTAGTAGTACAAGTATCCTCTGACCTGAGATACAAGTTACCTTGTGTGGTAGTTGCTATACTTTTAGTCAAACTTATTCATACCCTAGTGATCAGGATGATACAGATGATTACGGGTATAATGATAATCATTCATTGGTAAGTTGAGTAGAAAAGATGGGGTCCATCTCTCCCAGTATAGTGATATAATAGGAGTTGTACCTTAAGGCCTCTTGTTGAAGTAACACACTCATAAACCTCTAACAGAGTATGAGTTTGATAGAACATGTTTCTAGTCAATCTCGATACATAAAGGTGAGTGGTGTTCTTCGTTAACAAGTTTAATTCCAAGATAGCTACGGCTATTACATGAGATAACATTTAATCCAAGCTTAGTAAACTAAATGGTGGTTAACCTGATGGAAGGAGTGTATTGTATTGGTTACTATTGTGAAATGGGATCAAGTCATAAGGACATGACATTCGAAGTATCGGGGGATCATATATACATCTTTTCTAGAAAGCCCATTTGATTGTATAGAGTTATCATATACCATATTGGTCTGGAATAATGAGCCTAAAGGTTCTCGGAAGGGAAGCCATGTTTAGGTTAACCTCTAGTAGCTGTATACTTTTGTTACCTATGTGATCACACACATTGGGTCTTTATTGGACTAAATGTAGAGCTTATAGACCCTATAGCTAGAATAAAAGGGAGAGTCAAACTCAATTTGGATGGACCAGATTTTGGTGAGACCACTATGTGGAGAAAGAAAGGGGAAAAACCAAACCAGAATGCCATGAGTGGATCTTGCACGAAATCTCACAAGAGTCCACAAGGAAAGCCTATGCAAGCACTAAAAGGGCTTGCGGGCTTGCAAGCGTTGCTTAGCAGTGCTTGCAAGAAAGCATGCACCCTGAGGCTTGCAGTAAATAGGGTTGCGAGAAATCTCACAAGCCGAGTTGTAGTGGGCTTGTGAAGTTTCTTGCAAAGCCCACACATGCAAGGCAAACCATGTGATGGGATTTCCTTACACGGTAAGCATCTGCGCGAGAAACCTCGTGCAGCATCCCACATCGATTTTGGGGGAGCATTTTTGCTCCCCCTCTAGCTATAAATAGCCTTCCTCTCCCCTCTTTTTTCCTCACTTCAGCTTAGCCTTTCCTTTTGAGTTTTGACCTCTTTTCTGCTCGAGTTTTTGCAAGATCCTCCATGAGTTTCTCTACTTTTGTAAGAATTCTTTTGAAGGCTTATTCTTATTTTGGAAAGAACCTTCTTAGTTATATTTTTTGGTTGGTATACGAGCTATCTAACAGCTATTTGTTAACCACCAAGTTCTTCCTCTATGTGAGGTTTAAGTCGTTGGGGTCCGTGTAGACTAGTCATAGTGGTCATCCTATTTTGGAGGCTTGTGGTAATGGGGTGTTGTTCGATTAATCAAAGGGATTACCACACCAAAGGGAAAGGTATGCATCAACTAAGATGCTCAATTTCTTTTATTAAGTTTTATAAATCTATAAGTATCTATAGAAAGTTTCAATTTAGATTATATCTATCATGCCATGCTTAGGAGATCTTTTAGGATCAATTTTAAGTTTTGAAATTCCACCGTGCAAGTTTTCATGTTCATTAATTACCTTAATTAACAATTAGTGGTATCTGAGTCTGCCTTATGCAATGCATGATTGATGATAATATATTGAAATGATATTTTTTATGAATTGATTGAAGTATTCTATACATGACTTAGGTTTCAATTCAGTTATAGAAAATGATGTGATAACTAGATTAAGGTTTTGCTCAAACTTGGTCTAGGTAATTATCATATAAATTAAAAATGTTTTACTACACGTGTAAATAGTTTAAATTGTGAGTCATCCAATGCTTCACTTGATTAAAAGAATGATATCTTTAAATCATAATTGTTTATGGTACAACGAATTGAACTGCCCGTGGTTATTTTAGCAAGAATTGGACTTAGCTGCTCATTTACTATAAGTGGACCTCTCCTACGTGGAAATCTCCATCTATATTAGGTTTAAGCATACCTAAAGGGCTTTTATGACTTTGTTGATTTCTAGTATGGGAATTGGATTCTGCATATGGTTTTACAACCGTGGTTTAAGTTGTTAGATTAAAACTTGTAGACATAGGTGCAAGAACTTTAACATGTACCTTGTTTGTTTTACATGCTATGTGGAGTCTTGGCATAATGAAATGATTATAATGTACCAGTCTTAAGCACGATCCCTTAGAGGAATAATTCCAAATATGGAATTATAATTATAATAATCATATCCATTGTATAAGTCCTAAACAAGGGCAAAACCAGCTACACTAATAAAATGCCTACAACAATATTAAGGTAGTAAATAATTTTCCCATCATACGTCATGATACAAACCTTATTAGTGGATGTAAGGACATGAACAACATACTTTCCCTTAACATGTGTTTGATCATGAGACTAGACGGGGTTAAAGCCTTTACCAAAATGGGTTAGTTGTTCATGTTAATGGAGCTAATGCTGCATTGGAGACAAATTCGAGAAGTCATAAAATTGGGTATGCACGTCTTGAGACGAGAACTCAAATATACTAGCAATTACATGTAATGCAAATGGACAGGTTCAAACCATGGTCATCTATTATGGCTTGATGTGCTATAGTGGGGGTCATAATAGATGCGATGCTACCTACTATGGAAAATTGGTCTTACTAGATTTCTCGAATTCAATAGTAGGGGCTATTTGAATGTCGATAAAATAGTAGGAAATATGTATTTAATTAAAGACCTTATGTTAAATTCTTGCACATATACTAATGTTTGAATAGTTTCTATCTTATATCTTGGTTGAATAACGTATCCAAACATAAACCTTCGCTAAATTATTGACAACAAACTAGATGGTTCAAATTTTACTAATTCGTTTAGAGTGGTGAGGATAGTCCTTAGATCCAAAAGGATAGCTTATGTTTTAGATGAGACCCTCCCTTATGAACCTGATGCTAATGCCAATGAACATGAAGCATGGTAGAAGCACAAAAAAGATCATGAAATAGCAACATGTATAATGTTGGCAACCATGAATTTCGAGCTTCAAAACCAGCATGAGAGCATGGACTTGGAAACTATGATTCTCTATATTTGGGAGCTTTTTTTAGAGCAAGCCAAGTCCAAGAGATTTGATACATCAAATTTCTTATTCAAAACAAAGATGCAGGCTAGCACGTCAATACCTTAGCATGCTCTTAAACTATTGGGTTATATAGAGAAGCTGACTTGATTGGGTTTTGTGATGGATCACGAATTGTGTGCGGAACTTATTCTTACTTCATAAATTGATATTTACTCATAGTTTGTGACTAATTATTATATGAACAAGATTGATGCTACATTGCCCGAGTTGGTCAACATGATGAAAATAGTGGAAACTAAGATTTCGAAAGGATCCAAGGGCTTTACTTTTGGTTGAGAAAAGCAAACTTTCTAAAGGTCGATCTCGTTTTCGAAAGGGTACGAGTGCTAAGAAAAAAATCAGTAAAAAGAAGAAAAGTAAGAAAGGAACTACAAATGTCTGCTTCCGATGTTGCAAGTCAAGCCATTGGAAGAAGGATTGCAAGGTTCAGAATTCTGAACAAGTGAAGAAGAAGCCAATTGAGGTATCTACTTCAGGTAGGTTCATGATAAAGAGTTTCTCTACAGTTCTTTTAGAGTTTACATAGGTATTGGATATTGGTTGTGGTACCCATATTTGTACTTCTATGTAGGGGTTGCAGAACAATAGGAGGCTTGTAAAGAGGGAAATAGACCTAAGAGTTAGAAATGGATTTCTGCAATAGTTGTAGGGACATATATCATTCATTTGTGTAGTTTTAACAATTGATATTATATTCGTACTGCCACTAAGAATATTATTTCTATTACGTGTTTAGCAATAGAAGGATTTGAGATAATATTTTTTAAATACGACATGATAATATTCTTTATGCTTGTGGAATGTGTGTGAATGACATTTACGTTCTAGATACTAAAATTGAAATTCTAAATATGAACATTTCTAAGATATCGAACATAGAAATGAGAAATCTTCATACTTATGGCATTGTCTTCTAGCCCATATAAATGAGACCCGCTTAACTAAGTTGCACAAATGTGGTAACTTGGGCATAATGGAATGGGAATCTTATAGGGCATGCGAACATTGTTTAAAGGGTAAGATGATAAAGAAACCTTTAAAGGAAAGGGTTAGCGTACCATGAGTACTTTAGAAATAATACATTTAGATGTATGTAGTCCAATGGGTGTTAAGTTAAATGAAGGTTTCATCTACTTCATAACATTTATGGATGATTAGTCATGGTATGGCTATTTGTACCTAATGAGGCACATGTCTGAAAGTTTTGAGAAATTCAAAGAGTTCAAAACTGAAGTTGAGAAAAAACTTGGGAAAAATATCAAGACCCTTTGATTTGATCGAGGCTGTGAATACTTAAGCCACAAGTTTCAGGATTATCTAAGAGATAATGGTATTTTATCACAATGGATACCTCCTTATACACCCCAACACAATGGAGTGTCAAAAAGGAGAAATTGAACCCTACTCCATATGGTTTGGACTGATGAGCCAAGTAGAACTCATCAGATCCTGTAGGTATCATGCACTTAAGAGCGTAGTTCATATTCTAAATAGAGTGCCTTCGAAATTAGTTGATCAAACACCATATGAAATGTGGTATGGTAAGAAACCAGATCTTTCTCATCTAAGAGCTTGGGGGATGTCATGCTTATTTAAAGAGGATAAGTTTAGATAAGCTGGGTGCTAAGCCTGACAAGTGTCTATTTGAGGTTAACCTAACGAGACTATGGGTTTTACCTTCTACGAGATCCCAAGGAACAAAAGGTACTTGTTTCTAGGAATGCTCAATTCCTCGAGAAGGAACACATATTTGCGAAAGCTAGTGGGAGCAATCTTGAGGTAGGTACTCAAGAGGATCAAATAAATAATCAAATAATAGTTCCTACACCTATTACACAAAAAAGTGTAAGCATGGAACAACCTATTATAACACTGACATTACGTAGGTCAGGTCGGTCTCCAATCATTTTTGAAAGATACGGTTATTTCATCACTAATGATAAGCACATCTTCCTTACAGAAGATGATGAGCCCAAGACTTACAAGGCGGTAATGGAAGGCTTAGAGTCTGACAAATGGTTTACAACCATAAAGTTAGAGATGGACTCCATGTATAAAAATCAAGTCTAGAACTTGGTTGATGCTCCAAGTGAGATTAAGCCCATAGGATGCAAGTTAGTTTTCAAGAAGAAAACTAACATGGATAGCAATGTAGTTGCCTATAAATCAAGGCTAGTTGCAAAAGGTTATAGTAAAAAAAGGTATTGACTATGATGAAAAATTTTCACCAATAGCCATGCTAAAGTTTATCAAGACACTCCTTGCCATTACTACTCATTACAATTATGAGATCTGGTAGATGGATATGAAAATCGCATTCCTAAATGTGAACCTCTATTAGGATGTATATATGATACAATCAAAAAGCTTTACAAAGGTACGAAAGTTGTAAAGGTCTATATATGGACTTAAGTAAACATCAAGGAGTTGGAATATTAGGTTTGATGAGACAATCCGAGAAATTTTTTGTGTGTCAAACGCAAATGAGCCCTGTGTATATTAGAAGGCTAGTGAGAGTGCTACCATTTTCTTTGTATTATATGTCGTTGACATAATACGGATAGGAAACGATGTTCCTTTCTTTAAATAGTCAATTCATGGTTGTCAAAGAAGTTCTCGATGATAGACCTTGGAGAAGTAGCTTTTATACTTGGTATAAAGATCTACCATGATAGATCTAGAAGGCTGCTAATTCTTTCTCAAAGTACATACATAGACAAGGTTTTGGCTAGATTTAACCTTGAGTAGTCAAGAAAGGGTTACCTCCAAATATCTCACAAGATTAGCCTTTCTAAATCTGAGTATCCTAGAACATAAAAGGACAGACTGCGCATACCCTATGCTTCGGTGATAGGATCCATCATGTATGCTATGGTATGCACTTAACCATACATCTCATATACTTTGAGCGTCACAAGAAGATTTCAATTTGATTCATGTGAGAAGCACTAAATGGCCATTAAAACTATCCTTAAGTACTTACGAAGGACTAAGAATATGTTTTTAGTTTATGGAGAAAGTAATCCCTCTATGAAGGGATACATTAGCACCAGTTTTCAGTCTGATAGGAACGATTACTTATCCCATTCATTTATGTTTTTATGTTAAATGGACGGGTAGTTGACTCAAGTTCAGCATAACAAGCATGTTAACGAGTATGGCATAAAACACATGGGTTATTGTCTCTAGTGCAAGTGGGAGTTTGTTAGACATGATGTATGCCCTAGAGGAAATTAAGGTGATATATCTTTATTAATCACTTACGTAAAAACCATTTTAGATTATTATTTATCAATAATAAGGCATCTTTGTTATATATCGATGATTCTTTCTAAATTATGTATTTCGTTGGTATTATATATATGCTATTAAGTATATGTATATGCTCATGGATATAATAAGACAAAGACCATGTCTATTTCATAATGTGAAAGTGCAAGAGTGGAAGCTATGTGGTGTGACAACTGCACACACGTGTTACTATGAAAGGTCTAAATAACCCTAGTCATAGTTTCTTTGAGATTGGACATCAATGAAGCGGTCAGACTAGCATGTGTAGGCTTCCTCCTTAGGTTTGATCCAAGGAGTTGATCTCACAAGCTGAAGGTGGTAACTTGAGTTAATACATGAATGTATTTAGGTAATACATTGAAGATCGCTAAAGATTAACAATAAAAAATAACTATATCCATGTGTTGGTTTCATGTCTTATTATAGTAGTAGTACAAGTATCCTCAAACCTAGATACTGGTTACCTTGTGTGGGAGTTGCTATACTTTGGGTCATACTTATTCATACCCTTGTAATTAGGATGATACAAATGATTACGGGCATACTGATAATCATTCATTGGTAAGCTGAGTATTCAAGATGGGATCCATCACTCCTGATATTGTGATATAATGGGAGTAGTACCTTAAGGCCTCTTGTTGAAGTGACACACTCATAAGTATATGATAAATGTATAATTACACTTATTATCTTGATATTTTCAATCATAAAATGATATGGTTTAAAGTCATTTTATACTTCATATAAAAGATTTCACGTAGTATGTAGTTGTTTTTATGCTAGTGCAGAAACTAGGTGAATCTTGGGAGTAAAATGATCAAAGATAGAATTCCATGTAAAAAGAGTGAAAAATGTGCAAAAGATGCATGGAACACAAGGAATTGGCTTAGGATCGAAGTTATCAAAGATCGGCAAAGTTTTAAAGAAAAATCATGAACACAAACACATGTCACAATTGTGACACCCATTAGCGGTCACAACTTATCATCCTTAACAAACAGAAAGTTACAAACCAATGTTCACGATCGCGACATGTAATTCACGCTCATGACTTGTGATGATTTTGGATAACTATTCTCAACTTCCAACAGTTGGATAAAAATGATTAACCGCCATCAACCACCATTAACTGTCAAACGAAAAGACACCTTTTGGAAGCAATCCAATCATGAAAAGGTACCTTTCCATTGAAGATGAGGGTGAAACTTTGCATCCAATAACATTGAAGTGATGCAACCCTTTGCCAATGGGCACGACTCTTCGTTTGGATAGACGCAACCCTTCACACTATATAAATAGGGTTAAATCCAACCAATTTCATGCGCAATGAATGGTAGTGTGTGTGTGTGTGTGTAACATGTATGACATAGATAGAGTGTGAAAATCATAGATTTCGCTAGTTCAAAGTGTTAGAGAGAAAAATGTATAAGTGATTCGATTCTTGTTTCGATCATTAGATTTCTTCACAAATTCGAGCAATTTTTGTATGAGTGTAATTTTAAAGCACTTATCAATAAAAGTTTATGTTCTTCAACATTCATTTGTTCGATATTCACAAAGAATAGCATCCTAGCGGAGGTTCAGTATGAGTTTCAAAGTAGACGCAGGAATTGTGAGAATTGATGACTCCCATTAAATGAGTGTATACGATTTGATCCATTATAGATTTCACTTACATACCTTACAACATTACTTTGTTTTCTACTTATACATTCTAATTCAGAATTTATGATATGTCCATGTGTCATAACGAGTATTTCGCCTTGTGTCGTTTATATTAATAAAGTCATACACTTTCGAGCTAACTTTAAGAGTAGTTTCGGGGCTAACAAGATTGTGTATAATCACTGGATCTATGATTATAACGTTGTTTAATGAGCCAACATTTTTGGAGTAGTAACTTGCTAAATATGGCTATGTGAAGCGATTCGTACTAAGCATAGTATTATTGTTGTCCAGGTTTTTATAAGTGTCATAATTCATTTACCCTAGATTTAGGAAAGTCATTTCATGCGTTGCTCTGTGGTGAATTATAGGAAATTTGGGCATCTAGAACCGAGTTTGTTGAAGTTATCTAGTGTTTAAAACAACTTTGATTATTTTGCATATTTTACTCTACTATACTTATTCTTAGGGAATATGTATATACTTTGCATCTTCTCTAATATGTTCATGCATCTGTCTATTCATCAATTACCATTAAAAACCATTCAAATCACTATATTTTCTTTCGTCCCGTAACTCTAGTTGATCCTTAGAATCGAATTCCTTCCTTGTGGGATCGATATCTTTTAAAACTACATAGCAACTATATACTTGCATTTATCATCATTTTTCTATTTGATAAGCAGTATTGACAATACCTGTTCATATTTAGAACTTTTATATTATCTGTAGAAAAGTGGTGAAAAAGTTTATGTTGCAGTTGCCGGGGAAAAGCCTTACAGAACGAGTATAATCAAAATCTTGCGAACAAGTTTTTGGCGCCGTTGCCGGTGATAAGCCTTTCTATACGAGTATAGCCAAAATTTTGCGAACAAGTTTTTGGCACCGTTGCCGGGGAAGGCAAGTGCGTTCTAGAGATCAAATTATGGGTGAACAGGCACTTATATTTATGTGTTAATAGATTTCTTTAATTTTGATTTTAAGTATTTATATTTTGTTATTAACATATTTTTCTTGCTTATTCATTGAGTTTTCTTTCTTGAGTGTGCATGCCTGATAAGTGTATAATTACACTTATTATCATGATATTTTTAATCATAAAACGATATGGTTTAGAGTCCTTTTATACTTTATTTAAAAGATTTCACATGGTATGTAGTTGTTTTTAATGCAAGTGTAGAAACTAGGTGAATCTTGGTGTAAAATGATCAAAGATGGAATTCTATGTAAAAAGAGTGAAAAATGTGCAAAAAGATGCGTGGAACACAAGGACTTGGCTTAGGATCGAAGTTTTCAAAGATCGATAAAGTTGCAAAGTAGAATCATGAAGAAAGACACATGTCACGATCGTGACAACCATTCATGGTCACGACTTGTCATTCTTCACAAATAGAAAGTTAACAACTAAAGTTCACGATCCCGACATGTATATCACTTTCACGACTTTTGATGGTCATGGATAACTATTCTCAACTACCAACCGCCGGATAAAAATGATCAACCACCATCAACCTCCATCAACTATCAGATCAAAAGAAACCTTTTGGAAGCAATCCAATCACGTAAAGGTGCATTTCCATTGAAGATGAGGATAAAACTTTGCATCCAATCACATTAAAGTGATGTAATTCTTCACCAATGGAAATGACTCTTCATTTGGATAGACGCAACCCTTCGCACTCTATAAATAGGGTTCAAAACTAACCATTTTCGTAGAGGGTGCATGGCTTGACATATGGTGGGTAATGCATAGCAGTGCATAACATGATATAGAGTGAAAATTGTATAGATTTCGCTAGTTCAAAGTGTTAGTTAGAAAAATGTTTAAGTGATTCGATTCTTGTTTCGATCACAAGATTTCTCCATATATTCGAGCGATTGTTGTATGAGTGTAATTGCAAAGCATTTATCCATAAAATTTTTTGTTCTTCAACATTCATTTGTTCGATATTCACAAAGAATAGCATCCTCGTGGAGGTTTTATACGAGTCGAGATTGAATTCAAAGTAGGCGCAGGACTTGCGGGAATTGACGACTCCCATTAAAGAGTGGATACGGTTTGATCAACTTTAGCTTTCATTTGCATACCTTACAACTTTACTTTGAATTCTACTTATACTTTCTATTTCAAAATTGAGGATATATCTATGTGTCATAACGAGTATTTCATCTTGCGTCATTTATATTAATCAAATTATATGCTTTCGAGTTGACTTTAAGAGTTATTTCAGGGTTAACAAGATTGTGCATAACCACTAGATTTGTGATTATAACACTGTTTTGTGAGTTAACATTTTTGGAGTGGTAACTTGCTGAATATGGCTATGTGAGAGCGACTTGTACTAAGCATAGTATTATTTATCCAGGTTCTTATAAGTTTTATAATTCGTTTACCCTAGATTTAGAAATTTCATTTCATGTGTTACTCTGTGGTGAATTATTGAATATTTGGGCATCTAGAATCGAGTTTGTTGAAGTTATCTAGTGTTTAAAACAACTTTGATTACTTTGCATGTTTTTCTCCACTATACTTATCCTTAGGGAAATATCTATATAGTTTACATCTTTTCTAATCTATTCATGCATCTGTCTATTCATCAGTCTACCATCCAAACCCTATGATACAATTTATTATATTTTCTTTTGTTCTGTAACTCTAGTTGGTCCTTATAGTTGAATTCCTTCCCTGTGGGATCGATATCTTTTAAAACTACATCGCAACTGTATACTTGCTGTTATCATCATTTTTCAAATTGATAATTGGTACTGACAACACCTGTTCATATTTAGAACATTTATTTTATTAGTAGAAAAGTGGGGAACAAGGTTTTTGGCACCGTTACTGACGATAAGCCTTTCGGAATGAGTATAGCTAAAATCTTGCGAACAAGATTTGGAGCTGTTACTAGGGAAGGCAAGTGCATTCTAGAGATAAAAAATTTGGAGACTACGGTACATTTTCCGATTTTATATTTATTTTTTTGTTTCTAAACTGTACAATTTGTCTGTCCTAACTTAAATGTGAAAAATTATACGATATAATCATCTTAGAGGTGATACATCATAATATTGCATCTGAATTCTCAATATATAGAAGATTTTCTTTTATTTTGCCTACTCGCGCTAGTGAATCCCTTAGAAAAGCTTTTTATTTCTCAAATTTTGTAAGTCACGATTGCGACCTGTGCGAAAACTGCAGCAGTTTAGCCGTTATTCGACGGTTATTCCTTAAACCTCTATAAAATTGATGTGCGAGTGTTCATCAATTTCTCACTTTTGCAATCTGAAATCTAACCTTTCCAATCACAATTCAATTCCAAATCTGAAACTACCTCATTTCTTTAAAAAATTCTTTCAGAAATTCCCTATCTATTCATGTGAAGAAGGAGATCATTTTGAGACAATCAAGGATGCTGAACACAAAAGTTCCTACACCATTCATAGGAATAGTTTCATCAACCTTGGAGTTTATGAAAGGGTGATTACCTTAGAATTCTTAACTTTGTCATTTACTCAATTATGTCTCTGGGAATAGTGTGGATAACTGTATGGAGATGTTGGTCACATTGGTGTGGAAGAACGATAAGAAAGACTGCTTAGTCTATTATCATCAGGGGAAAGAATAAAAGTTGACAAGGAAAGCTTTGGACAAATATATGGGATTTCCAAAGGATTCTTACAATAAGATGCTTCCTAGATGGGATCCTTTACCATCATGGAACCACCTGACTAGCCAAACAGAGTTCAAACAAGAATCTGCCTATAGCCGGTGGATTCGTGATCCTTGTTTGCTGGCATTACACTTTACTTAAGTGTTGCATAAGTTGACTAGGAAAGCTTTGGATAAGTACATGGGATTTCCGAGGGAATGCTGCAACAAGATTCTTCCTGGTTGGGATCCTTTACCTACATGGAATCGCTTGACTAGCCAAACTGAGTTTAAATAAGAATCTGCCTATAGCCAGTGGATTCTTGATTCTTGTTTACTTGCATTACACTTTGACCTAAGTGGTGCACTGTTTGGCAAGTCCACTTTCGATTTTATCATTCCTAAAGAATTGTTCGTGATAGAAGCAATTTGGAATGGCACACCTATCGTTGTTTTAGGGATAATGATGGAGATACTTATATCTGCCGCACAAAATCTTGGAATGATACAATACTGGTGTCGAACAATGGCGAACTTGTTTTGATAGATTGGGAGAATGCCCTATGCCACAGAAATCTTTACTAGTGAAGACATGATTCCATAATTAACAATGGAAGTCTTCTTCGAGCATGATTTTTTGGTTAGGTGCATTGGAGAGGAGAGAATAACCTATGATTGGAGATCATGGGATGAAAGGGTGGAAGCTGATAGACACAAAGAGGGAAATTGTGCAAGAAGAAGAGCGTAAAGTCTCCAACCTCCGCGGAAGGTTGAATGAACTTATGGAGGTGCAAATTTCAATCCATTAGGAATATAGATGAAATTCATACTCTGATGTTTGATGTCGAGCAAGATCTACGGGAATCTTACTATAAGATTGACCAAATGATAGAATCGCTTCCCCCCAACTGAATATTCGTTTTTCATTTAGATTTAGGAATCTTGTACAATTTCTTATTTTTGTTTTTGTTTGTTTCTTTGATTATTTGTTTGCTTGTTTCTGTAATTGTTTGTTTGTCAATAAATAAATAATTATTTTTATAGTTAACGTGTTTATTTTTCTAAGTTAATATAAGCTAAGTCTAAAACAAATTAAAGGGATAGGAGAAATTAAGCAGTTCGCGACCTCGACATAGATCGTACTCGTGACATTAAGTAGTGAAATCTTCTATTTCTGTTGTGAGGGAAGTCATGATCATGACAAGATTTCACGATCGTGACACAGGAAGAATATAACCATTACAGATCGCGATTTAACACGTGACAGATGTCCGAAACTGCCAATAACAGCTGGTTTGAAGGAAAAACGGCTATATTGACTATTTTGGCCAATTAGAGACCTTTTAGAACTCTATAAATAGGTCTAATTTGAACCCTTAGCCACCACAAATTCTCAAAGCTTACAAATTTCTGAAATTTTCATCTCTATTCTTCTATAATCAAACCTTTTTCAAACCTTCACTTCAAAAACCAATATGCCTCGTGTCAAGGAAGCCCAAATAGAAGGGAAATCCCAAATTACCAGCAAGAATATGGTTTTCCTTTTCCTATTAGATCACTTGAAGAAGGGAAAAGATTCCAAGTTTTTAATAAGTTGGAAATCAACGGGATGATTTTTAACTAGTACAAAAGAGGCTTTCGGGGACGGTTGTTTTGGGCTTTTCTGGACGGTTTTAAACCATCTGCACAATCCGCGTGTCCAGATAAGTAGCATTCCAAACGATTCTTAAGAGAGAACTGTTCGGAATAAGTAGCATTACGGATGGTTCTTAAGAGCGAACCGTCCGGAATAAGTAGCATTCCGGATGGTTCTTAAGAGAAAACCGTCAGGAATTCTTTATAAAAACAGCCTGCTTCAGTTTATAGCAATACGGACAGTTCTATTAAAAGAACTGTCTGTAAAGATCAACAGGGATGGTTCCATTAAGAGAACCATCCTAGATGCTCTAATTTTTTTTAAAAAAATAATTTTAAAACTTCATTTATGAGCTACTTAAATTGGATTGAAGGGATCCTTGTACTTTAGCTGTGTCCTGACCTAAACAAATACCAATATGGTTAAGAAAATAGTTAATTAGCTAGGTTGACAAGCTAAATAGACTAGAAAAACCAAGTATCATGGCTGTCACAATAACAAGGACTGCAATACTAGTCTTTAAGATATTGATAACAGTTAACACTTGACAGATAAATATATATTCCAATCTCAAGGCTATGTTGTTCTCTGTTTTCCTTTCTCACATTTTTTTCAATAACAGTATGAGGTATCCTCACGCTCTAAGGACCTAAACAAAAATAAAAAGAACCAAGCTTACAATAACAAAAAAGAATCAGAATTTCAAAATAAATAAGATGCA
>CATIWQ010101250.1:0-14068 GCA_949673415.1 Euphorbia schlechtendalii | reverse complement strand
AAGCACACTATCAATTTATTGATTACATAGTATTACTAAATATTCTGGCATTATTTGAACAAGTTGGTATTTCATTTAAATGGACTTTGAAGAATTCAAATCCCTTATTAGGTCAGCAACTCTATCAATCTCTTCATGTTAACGAAAGAAGACAACCAACGAAAAGGGAAACAAAAATTTCAAATTCCATTTTTTCATCGAGTACATGTTACAAGTTCGAAGTACAAGCAGAGATTTGTTCAGACCATTACAAAGGGTTTTTTTTCTAATTACAATATATAAATTGAGGAAGACGAAAATTAGGAATAATATTCACAGCACAATTCCTTTCTACATCACCAATTTCCAGATTGGATTAATTGTACATTTCCATGATCTCCAATTCTGTTTTTCAATGTGCAAGTTAAAACTCAGGTAATTTTGGCTTCCGGTATCAGGACACCAAATGCAGCAGCAATCCAGCATTTTTCACATGAGCGCATCGATTGATTATAATTATATTTATAATAATGTATTTTTTTTTATCAAGACGGCTTCTTCGCCTGCATCATGAATGAGTAAACCATAAGTTCATATAAAAAAACCCCGAACAAGAGTTACATAAAATAAAATAAATTCCCTCTGCTCTCGTATTTTTATTGACAATTGCATATTTTGGATTGAATATAGTAATTTGAGTCGAATTTTACCTTCTTCAAGTATTTCTTGTGAAGTTTCATAGCACCAATGCATGCCTTTTTAGCGTCCAGGTGCCCGGTCATGTCGTTCAAAATCTGCACAACATAATAAGAGACGAGTAAAAATATTGTTTTCATCTCTTTTAAAAAAATATTAGACGTAAATCATATTCAACACATAAGAAAATAAATACAAAAATGACCTTAACGACATCATCTAGGCCTCGAGCCTCTTTCAAAAGCTTAGGGCTCTTATCTTTTAGGACACTGGCAACAAGGAATACTGATATGGGGAGCGGTGCATCTTTAGTCGCCGCGTTTTTCATATTTTCCCGCTCATATTTTCCGTAATGTCGCGCTGACCTCACTCTCCCTTTCGATCCCTCAGATTTCTCACCCATAGCTTCGGAATCTTCATAAATAGCAAACAACTCCGGATCATATTCAAGGGCCCACATCATCTGTTGCGTAAAATCATGAGAAAATTTCCTAAATTCGTTTATTTTAGGAAATCACTTGATAAAAAAAAGGGTGTTAAAAAAATCGAAAAATACCTCCCAAAGGTAGAGGGAGTCGCAAAAAGAGAATTCTCGGCGAAACAAAACCATGAGCATCCTAAAAGCAAACAAATAGTCGCCTCCACCAAGTGCATCTGTAGTTGACGATGAAAAATTACAGGTAAATTAAGAATGGCTGAAAATAAGAATGCAAAAAAATTAAAAAAAAAAAAAAGGAAATGGAGGAAATAAATAAATACCTAAATGCTGATGGAGTTTAGGATCAATGACTTGAGTAATCGAAGCTAAATTGCTAAGTTGCGTTTCCACGCCAACAGAGCTTTCAGTGCATCTGAAATTTCCTCGCTTTATAATTTGCAATAACAAGCATCATAAGATATTGATCATTACAAGGAAGAAAAAAATACCACAACTAATTTCATTAAAAAAAGAATCTGCGAAAAGTTCCAAGAGAAGTACCAATCTACGCATCAAGCGTTCAAAGCACCAAAATGCATCCGCTTCATCTTCTAGAAGCATTATCATTGGGGAACAAAGATCACTCATTCCTGCATCAGATTTGAGATGATTTTTTTACAGAAATTGAGAAAGTCAACCTATTTATTTTAATAATATGACGACCTAACCTTGACAATAGCCAACATCTGTATCCATCCAAGCATAAACAGCCAGAATATCCCAAAGTTTTGATAAGTTTTCTTGCTTCTCATAGAAAACCATTGTCCTATCAGTGCGAATCACATCTAAACCTGAAAAACATTGACCGAACCAGAAGAGGTCAAGTTATGAAGTTCTGAATCAATTACTAATGTCGAAAAAAAAATTATTAGAAAGAAAAAATTTGATATGTTTTGAGTTAATTATCAGAAAGAAGCTCTCTGGGATAGCACAACCGAGATATTATGGCCATAATCTCATATATCAAAGAAAAAAAAAGTAAGATATTCCAAGTCATTATACAAAAAATGATTGCTTTAAATAAAGAAATTGTTAGCATTTAGATATCAAAGCTTGACTAACCTATTTGATGTAAAGTAAGTAGCCACTGGATGATTCGTTTGTCCAAAGGACCGCGATTTATAAGCTGTTTCACAATTTCTAAGGCATTAGCAACTGCCGAAGCGGCAACTCCAGTTGTTGCTTTACCATCTTCACTATCTTTCCCTTGATTTGTCTCTAACATCACTAATGGCTCCTGAATTGGCTTCCCATCTTCAGTGATTACAGGAGCTGTAATAAACCGTCCGCTTCCAACAATCGGAAATATTTCACGCCGCTCTTCCTTCCACCTTGCATATTTCTCCCTGAAGTTTTCAGACAACAACTCTTAATTTTCTACTAATATAATGACACATTTATATATGGAAGATAGGGCCAAGTCCAAGGAAAAGCTATTATCATGGTTATAATAAACATATAGTTTTTTTTTGTTAATTGTCGACAAGAAACGATAAATAAGAGAAATCTATTTATTTATCATGCTTCCAATAATTTGTCCGGTCTTTAATACATGGCTGGAAAAAGTACCTTCTGGTTTTTCGTAAATGCTCTCGTTCGTCGAATGTACTCCGAGGATCATAACAGCCAAGAAGAAATTCCCAGACTTCTCCTCTAATTGAAGGATGAATTCCCTTAATAAATCAAATTTTTTTAAAAAAAGAGTGAGACTTAATCTTGAGCATTGATTTGGTATCAAAAACTGTAGTTACCCCATGTTGGATTCGACTTAGAGTCTTGCTTATATCAAGCTGTCCTTCAGGAGAAAACGCACTCCGCCATTTTCTCTGACTTAGAGTTTTACCAGCCTACATAATTACACCTTAAAATTTGTTCAAAACATCGCAATATCATAATCACGTTTCTAACAAGAACAAAGAAAATTCCTACAAATTTTGATGATAAAACAATATATAACATATCTTCATAGCATTTTCTTCGCTAAATTAGAGAATATATGAGGTGATTTTGAATCCAAAACCCTTGAATTTAACAGATAGATAATCAAGATTATATTTATTAACGTCAGGACAAATAATTAATACAGATAATGCAATGGATTCATAACTGATCCAAAAAGTCAGCATATGCAATCACATAAATCCGAATTCATGAAAAAATCTATTTCTTATAAGCCCAAACAAAACAACAATTAATGTACAAGATCGATGCTATCCAAATCAACACATAAATCCAAATTAACAAAGTGGGCACTAGCCTAATCACGAAACGAAGCCATAAGAACACAAATCCATCCAAATTAATAAAAAGGGTAGCTACGGAAGATGGAAAAAAAGACAAAAACAATGAAAAGCTCAAACCTTGATCCTGAATTTGGTTTTAGGAACATCGGTGCACTCAGGGCGGACTTCATAGTAGGAATCAGCAGGTTCCCCGCCGCCCCACATTTACAGAGAAGAAAAGGAACTTGCACAAATATCAAAACCCAAAAAGGAAAAGAAAAAGGGAAGAAGAAATCTTGAACAAATTCAGGAAAAGAGATGTTGAAAGGAAGGAACCGTATCAGAAGGCTACAGATCAGGGGCACTAAATATGCAAGAAAATGGAAGGTTCAAAAGAGCAACAAACAAATAGACAGCATCAAAGCAAGGAGAACCGGTAATAACTTTTACACTTTCTAATTTCTTATTTTAATAACAAAGAAAGCACGATTTGTTTAGTTGGTTGTGGGGATGTTGTTAGTTGTTGTTCATGGCTATTGAAAAGGCTTACTTCGTCAAACCCACTACTAGTCTTCTCTTCTGGTCAATTAATTTCTTTTTCTTTCTCTTTTTTTTGACAGGTAAAAGCTTTTTTTTATTGTAGAAAAGGCAATAAATCGTTTCATATCTCTGTTAATTTTTTAACAATACAACTGCTTGATTATTAAATAAATAAAAGGAAAACTTGATTTCACTCATTAGTGAAGTCTGAATTTTTTTTAAAAAAAAAGATCGGCTGTTTTAAAATTTACAAAGGACATTATTGTCCATTTCTAACTGAAAATTTGTGGATTGGTTGAAAAAATGCAATGCACTTTATAAATTTACAAATATTTTTTAATTAAAAATTATTGATGAACTTAAATTAATCATAAGAAATGAAAAAAAATTCTGAAATTCAATCAAGTTGTGTCTGATAAATTTTTAACAATAAAGTTAAATTATAGGAATATTGAATCGATTAAAATATTCTCTGTAACACTTAGGGATGGCAACGGGCCAGCTTGGACCCGGTCTGGATCCGTTTGAATATATTGGACCCGGATTCGGCGGATCCATAATTTTAGGATCCGAATCCGGATCTAGATCCAACGGATCCCACGGATCCGGGTCCATAAACGGGTCTATGTAATTAACATCAAATTCTTAATTTCAGCTTCCATACTTGTACATTTCACCTTATTTTAAATAGTTTACATACTCATTTAATTATGTTCATGCAATTGGATTTACGTGGATATAAAATAATATTAATTATCCAATAATTTCGGGGCAAATAATAAATAAAAAAGTACAATTGATCTTTAATTACGGATCCGTATCCGGGTTTCATTTTCAAATCCGGACTCGGACTCGGATCCGTTTTCTTGGACCCGGATTCGACGGATCTATAAAATTAAGATCCAGACCCTAAAAAAGGGATCCGGATCCACGGATCCGGACCGGGTCCAAGATCTGTTGTCATCCTTAGTAACACCGCTATTTTTGAATAAAAAGTTTTTTTTATCATCCTTTTCCTGATTGTTTGAAATCGTAAACATCTTTTTCAAAATATTTCTCAAAACATGTTTTGTTTTGTTAATGAGTGAAATCACAAAATAATTCTTTGAAATGTGCCTAAACATAAACCAACTTTCTAAAATTGTTTTTTTTAATGTAATTTGTGTCTTTTACAATCAAATCAATTACGTGAAAAAGGAAAATTTGAGATTTCCTAAAGTCTTTTAGTGGTAAAGTTAAAAGAGATTTTTAGAAGGTGTTTTCCAAAACTTCTCAAAAAGTCATTTATATCTTATAAGTGATTTTTTTAAAAAGTAAGTTTGACTTACTTTTAACTTCTATCTTATTTTTAACTTTTAAGTTAAAAAAAAGTTATCAGAAACACTTCATTGTCTGACTTATAAGTTAAAATCTCCTTAAAAGACACTTTTAAGTTAAAAGTTGAAAATGAGAAGTTTTAAGAGTCTTTTTACTAATTGAGTTAAAAAAAATTTTTTAGTAAGGTTTAATGTATCCACACCCTTCAACTTGTTCAAAAGAGGTTCTTCTCGCTTTAAACTTTAAATGTGACAGATCCCAAATTTGTTTAAAATGTACCGGTTTGCCTCACATTATCACATGTCAATTTCTGGTTGGTTTGATTTTTCAATGATGTTATTTTTCGGATTTTTTATTCTCTCAAACCAAAAGCTAAAACGTGATATTAAAAGGATCAACTGGTGCATTTTAAACAAGTTCATGAGGTATTTTACGCATTTGAAAATTCATGGTGGTAGTCTATACAGCTAATTGAAAGTTTAAAGAGGTGTAGAAAGTTTAAAGAGGTGTAGATTTGTAATAAACAAATTTGTCGGTTGGAATGGGTCGGACGTCCTAATAAAATCAACTTATGTCCGATCTTGCCCACACTTAAAATGTCAGGCTCGGGTTGTGCTGATCAATTCCAACCCAACACTTGGACTCATGATAATTATTCCTTTTAGACTTTTGAATGATAAATAAAAATAAAATACCAAATTTTAAACAAATACCTAAATATTACTTATATTTACATTTTTTTAATGTTTTACTGCAAAGTAGTTTCATTATAGCTAAGGTTATAATTATAATATATTAAAAAATAATTATCTAAAACAATTATTATATATATAATAAATCAAATTATTATTTGTCAGACCGAACTCGAACAGAGTAAGTATTTATACAAAAATCAAATCCAATCCATAAAATTTTAGGCTCAGCCAAGCTTAGGTAAAGAGTGTCAAAGCCCGGTCTAAGGTGTAGTAGTAGCATTGTTTTAAAAGTTCCCGACTAGACGTTATTTTGAGGGCCATCTTCCGATTACGCCTAGCGGTTAAACCCTACCAACTAGCACCTAAGTCCGCCTAAGCCCCGATTAATCTTCGATCACCCTACTAGCTCAACGTAATACTATTCCACTAACTTCTAATTAAACGCCAATAATTATAATTTTTCAGGTAAATTATATTAAGTAAAAAGACTCGAGCATACGTATTATTATAGGTAAACTTAAAAAACATATTTTGTGGTTTGATTGTTTTGCAAAAATATTTTTGTGATATTTTTTTTTTGTATAAGGGTGCATTTGATTTCAAAAGTTAATAAAAAGAGAACAAAAAATATTTTTTCTTTAAAAATAATAATGTTACGGAAGGTATTCCAATCAATTAAATATTCCTATTATTTAAACATATTGCTCAAGAATTATACATCTGAAAATTGAGTAATTTTCATAAATTTTTCATTTTATTATATGATTTTTCAAAAGTTATCATCACATTTAAGTTAAAAAAATATTTACAGTTATCAAAAAATTCTAAAATTTATCACTTTAGTGTATTGTATTTTTATTAATTTAAATTACAAAATTTCAGTTAAAAATGGACAGATTATCCTTTTTAAAACGTAATTTTAAATTGAGTATCTTTTTTTACAAACTTTTGAAATCACACGCACCATTTTGTAAAACAAATTCAATAAAAACCTTTTCATAAAACAGTCAAAATACAAAGTAAGTTTTTTTGAAGTTTACTTTTATTATAATAGATTAAACACAAACAAAAATAGAATAAATAAAAATAAGTAATAAATAGAAATAGATAAATAAATAACGGGTTCCATCGGTTTTATGGTTACTTCTTAAATGCTGAGGTCTTCTCTATACACCGGATACATTTAATCAATGTTATTGTTAACGTGTACAGTTCACATTCTTTTGCTCTACCTATGAATTATCCAGTAATAGATATTTCACAAGGAAATTTATATATATAGTAACTGTATTAAATTATGAGGATTAGCTAATTCGTTGACCTTCTTAGTCCGCTCTTGCAAGAATAGGGGCATAAATTTTCCAACTTTTTTGAAATTTTACTAAAACTTTCCTGCTTAATGGATAATCATTTGATATCAATGGAAAATTCCTCTTTCCCTTTTTTTAATATTATTCGTTTTGAAAATTTCCATCTGATTTCGTCTAAATTATGTTTGGACGTTAATTTGTTACATGTAGTCCAATTCTATGCATTTAGACATTATCAGACGTTTATCCGATTATTGTCACCTTTTTCTTGTCTAATCTGAAATTTTTACATATACGATCCCCGTATTTTTTAGGTCACAATTATATAACAAAATTAAGTCTAAACTAGTAAAGTCAACCTAACTTTCGAATCTAAAATTATATTTTGATTTCATGAATAAAAGTATTATGCTCTTAAAATATTTTTAATCTTATTAAAATACTTAAATTTTAAGTTACACATATCTATATAAAATTATTTTTCATAGTATACTTATAATTTATATGATAAATATAATATTTTTATTTTCACGAATTTGTTAACGAGCTTATTAGCTTGGATATCCCGTGAGCCTCTTATCGAGTATGTGTAACACCCCAAAATTTTTAAATTTTGATAACAGTATATTGTTACAATATTAAAGAAATGATAAGAAAAGTTTAAAGTTCGGTAATAGTCAAACGAAGTGAAGTTTGACCGCCGCTCAAACTTTGACTCGTAACTATGTATCTTGAGACTGAAAATTTCTATAATTATAATTCATGCAAGAAATGATATATAAGCTATCATGGGAGCTTATAGTTATATGTGCATGTTATTCTTTTACGGAATTAAATTATGAGATTATAAGACGGTTTAACCGAGAAAATGTGATAAGTATATAATATAATTGAACTAAGGGCAAAATAGTAATTTCACATCAAATAGTTTTATATATATTATCAATTCTCTTCTTTCCTATGTATAACCATCCCCTTTTTCATTCTTCATTTAGCATTTTTCTACCCCTTCTTCTTCATCTTTATACAAAATTCATCTAACCTTAAAAACTTTCGATTTCTTCGTTTCGACTTCGAATTCTTGTTAGAAATCGATCCTTAAGTCACCTATCATCATCAATTTTAGTGAATCAAGGCTAGGAGAATAGAATTTCAGATTCTAAGTTCTTGATGAATAGTAAACCGAATTGGGGGTAAGTGAAATTAAGGTTTTATTAGTATAGATCATGATAGATTAAGCATATTTAAGGTATTTGAAGGTATATTTAAGTAGTATTTTGATAGAATTAATTATGATTTTTATAGAGGAAGATAATATAGATAGATGAAAGGGGAAAGAGGTGGAAGAAACCCATTGAAGAGCTTAAAAGAGGTTTGTGTACACTAATTTCAAATTTTCAGTGTTGATGGAAAATTTCAGATTGTACCTCTGTTTTTTTTAATGTTTTCTCATGTTATACTACTCCGATTTGAGTAATTCTTGAGTCTATTGATATTAGAAGAAGCTGAATGTTATATGTTCAGGAGAAACTTTTGTGAGTTTTTGCTTCTTTCTACATGAAAATTTCTTTTGAAGTTGATTCACGAAAACTATTTTTGGAAAATTTCAGTTGGCACACTGTTTAGTCTTTTGAGTATAACTTGATCTATATTTATTGGATTTCTGTGATTCTTATGGCATTGAAAAGCTGAGACATAGGTCTAGGTATTGTAAGAATTAACTTTTTCAATTTGAAGACATTTTAATAGAGAAAAATGTAGGGGAAGTTAGGTCACGAAATTTGGAAATTTTTGAAAACATGAATGCTAATTTTATTGTGTTTCAATGATATTTAAGGATTGAAAATTTAAATATTTGAGATCCTTAATACATGATTTTGTGTTAAATTATATTGTTAATATAATATTGAATTTATAAGTATTTTTGTGTAATTGTTGCCCTTAGTAAACGAGTAGAAAATGAGTCTGGGTAGATTTGCGCCAATAAAGGGGGGTACAGTACTGTGCAAACAATTGGAGCTTTGTCTCCCGGGCTTAGTGACGATAATGTGATTACTGATTTCAGGAGCTTCGGCTTCGGGCTTTGTGCCATTATTAGGAGCTTCGGCTTCGAGCCTTGTGCCATTATTAGGAGTTTCAGCTTCGGGCTTTGTACCGTTATCAGGAGCTTCGGCTTCAGGCTTAATGCCAACCCCCGTATCTAATACCATTAACGATGCTTAGTTTATTTTAGGCAATTGTTGTTTATGGCTATAAGTAAAACATTTGGAGACAAGTTTTATAGGTATATTGAAATTTTGAAATGTGTTATCATGATTTTATTTAATCATAAATAAATGGTATTTTGTTTGTGTTTTAAATTCTATGAAATTGGAATTAGTGTACACCACTAAGCAAATTGCTTAGCATGTAGTTATTTTCTACATGCAGATTCAGAAGCTCTGCAGATAGTGTGGACCAAAGTGGTATAAGGGGATCAGCTTAAAGAGTACAAAAAGGAAAAAGATTCAAGGTGGATTATTATTATTTTTATATAACATTTTGGTTTGTAAAATTAATGGCATGTACTAGTTAGTGTGAGAAGCGAGAATTGCATTTTGATTATATTTGGAGTTTTTGTATATGAATATTGAAAGTAAATTTGTTTAAGTATTAATGTGAAATATGGTGATTTGATAAATTACTGATAGTTACTATTACCGTGACACTCCCGATCAAGGGGTGTTACACCTCCTCCCATAAATGTTAAGGGAATAAGATCATTTCTAGGCCATGCTGGATTTTACAGAAGGTTTATTAAAGATTTTTCGGTTATAGCTAAACCCCTAACTAATTTATTAGTTAAAGATGTGAAGTTCAAATTCTCTTATGACTGTTTACAAGCCTTCAACAATTTAAAACAAGCATTAGTTTCGGCTTCCATTATAGTTAAACCAAATTGGTCTCTACCATTTGAATTGATGTGTGATGCTAGTGATGTTGCTATTGATTATGTTCTGGGTCAGAGGTATGAAAAGAGTTTGCATGCAATATATTATGCAAGTCACACTTTGTCTTCTGCACAATGTAATTACACCACCACTGAAAAAGAGATGTTAGCAGCCGTGTATTCATGTCATAAGTTTAGATCATATTTGATAGGGTCTAAAGTAATATTTTACACTAATCATGCTGCTTTGAGATATTTGTTTGCTAAGAAAGATGCCAAACCTAGATTAATTAGGTGGATCCTTCTTTTACAAGAATTTGACTTAGAAATAAGGGAAAAGAAAGGAAGTGAGAATACCTTAGCTGATCACTTATCTCGTCTAGAAGATGATAAGGGACCTCTAGGTGAAACTGTTGATATTAATGAATTCTTTCCAGATGAAAATCTAATGTTTGTTAAACATATTGTTAGTCCATGGTATGCTGATTATGCAAACTATTTGGTTACACATACTTCACCTTTTGATTTAGATTCCAATGGTAAGAAGAAATTTCTTAAAGATATTAGATCATTTATGTGGGATGACCCTTATTTGTTTAAGGTATGTGCTGACAATATTATTCACAGATGTATAGATGATACTAACTTTTCTTCAGTTTTAAGTCATTGCCATGATAGCATATATAGAGGATATTTAGGACCAGCAAAAACTGCTGCTAAAGTCTTGGAGAGTGGGTTTTATTGGCCAACATTGTTCAAGGATGCTAGAGATTTTGTTCAGAATTGTGATAATTTTCAGAGAACAAGAAATATAAGTCGAAGAGATGAGATGCCATTGAAAAACATCTTAGAAGTAGAGCTTTTTTATGTTTGCGATATAGATTTCATGGGACCATTTCCTACATCCAACAGTAATAATTACATTCTGGTTGCAGTTGATTATGTTACAAAATGGGTTGAGGCTAACGCCTATAGTAAGAATGATGCTAGAGTAGTTGCTAAGTTTCTTAAGCAATTATTTAGTAGATTTGGAGTTCCTAGGACCATTATTAGTGATGGAGGTTTACATTTCATCAATAAGACTTTTGAAAGCTTGATGCAAAAGTATGGAGTTAATCATAGGATTGCGACCCCATATCACCCTCAGACTAGTGGTCAAGTAGAAATTTCTAATTGGGAAATAAAGTGGATTCTTGAGAAGACTGTCTCAAATTCTAGGAATGATTAGTCTACTAAGTTAAACAATGTATTATGGGCATACAGAATAGCTTTTAAGACACCTATTGGTATGACTCCCTATAAGTTGGTTTACAGAAAGGCTTGTCATTTACCAGTAGAATTAGAGCATAAGGCTTTATGAGCTTTGAAAAATTTGAATATGGATTTACACAAAGTTGGTGACAGAAGAAAGTTGGATTTAAATGCGTTAGAAGAATTATGTTTGTCATCATATGAAAATGCAAAGATCTACAAAGAGAAAACAAAATGGTCGTACAATGCAAAAATACATGAAAAGAAGTTTAAAGTTGGGGATAGAGTTATATTATATAATTCCAGGCTTCGTTTCTTCCCTGGAAAACTCAAATCTTGTTGGAAAGGACCCTATGAAATTATTCAAGTGTTTGATAATGGAGCTTTGGAATTAAAATCCGAACATGTAGAAATATTCAGAGCCAACGGTCAATGATGCAAACCTTATCTTGAAAATAAATTTGAACAACAAGACGTTGATGTTCAATTATTATCTTCACCATGAAAAATCAAGGTATAATAGCAAATATTTATCTTTTGTATTTAACAAAGCTTGTTTGTGTTTGTGTTTCTAAGTTTTTATAGGTACAAGTCAAAAAATTTTGAAGAACAAAGAAGATCGCGACCGCGACATTCAATTCGCGCTCGTGAATATTATATATCAAAACATTCTATTTCTATTGTGAAGAAAGTCACGATCACGACTAGCCTTCGCGATCGTGACACGGGCAAAATATAACCATTACAGATCATGATTAGACACGTGACAGATGGCTAAAACCATCATTAACGGCTAGTTTTGAGCATAAATAGCTATATTATCAATTATGACCAATTAGAGACCCCTTAAACCTCTATAAATAGGTCCAAGTTGAACCCTAGCCACCACACCTTTCAAAAAGCTTACAAATCTCTGAAATTTTTCATCTTCAACCTTCTACATTCAAAACCTTTTCAACCATTTACTTTAACCAAGATGCCTTTGAAGAAAATAGCAAATATAAGAGAAACCCAATCATACCAAGAAGAGTATGATTGTCCTTTCCCTTTAAGGATAAGAGAAGAAGGCAAACGCTTTCAAAAGCTCAACAAATTGGATATCACCGGGATGATATTCCTAGCTTTGGTCTTCTTAGAAACATTGAATCTCCGTGGAGAGATGGAGGTTTATCTATCAGCACTTGGACTCGCAAAATTTATGAATTTGCATTTTCCACAAAATCAAGATTGGATTCTTGAATGTCTAGTGATATTCGATTATGAAGATGCAAGGAAGAGGGTGATTCAGTTTCGAAATCAAGGACAAAAATACACCTTCACAAGAGAGATGATGGGCAAATGGTTCGAATTCAAGATTATCAATTCATCAAGCATGACGGATTCTTTTCAGCTAAATCGAGTCTGGGCAGAATTATCGGGTAAGAGAGTCTTTGATCCCAAAAACTCTCCTAACAAACTTATTAAGGATGAATGCATTCTTCTTCTCCACAAATACCTTTCCACTTCGGTATTTTGTCGAGTAGAGAATACTAAGGTCTAAAAGAAAGACTTGTTTGTCCTTTCTTGCACTTTGATGAATCAAAAAGCGGAATTCGTGGATAGAAACAAGATTGGAGCGGCCAAAATTATCACCGCTATCATCTTGGGTGCAAGAGGTGAACTCCCCTATGTCCAACAACCGGGTGAGTATTTTCGCTCCATGGATGGGACTTATTTGAAAAACATCGGATTACTTCAAGAGCACGATGATATATATTCTTTCTACTCCTACTCCAACAGCACCAAGAAGCTCAACTTGGCTCATGAAGATTCTTCCATCGGACCATCAAATCCAACTGTTAGCCATCGACATGGAAAAGCCCCGATGCTTGAAGTAGAAGAAGAAGATTAAGCTCTATAAGATTGGAAGGCGAGCATGCAACTAAAGTTGGACAATTGCCAAGCGAAACTTGGAGTTATAAAAAGAGAAATGAAGATTCTAAAGAAAAGTAATAAATCGATGCTTCGAAAATTACTTTCATTCTTTAGAAAGAAAAATTGTCAATTCACTCCTAGTCCCCCGGATTCTCCTTCACAATAGAACGGGTTTATTCTTTTCTTTACTTTCTCTTTTTCAATTATTTTTAGACTAGCTTTGGTTTTTAAATTTTGATTTTTATTAAATGTCTCACAATGAGGACATTGTGTTCTTTAAGTGTGGGGGGACATTTGTAAAAATCCAGAAAAATTCAAAAAAAATGAATAAAAAAATTCGAAGAATTTAAAAATTTTTTTTGATTTTCATATCATTTATACATTATCTATTCTTATACTTTACTAACATTTATCCAAAGTTATGTTGAGTGTTAGGTATTAAAAGTTTAATGTTAGTGCCAATTTCGAACAAAATTTTTGTTTCGAGTTTGAGCGCACATTGAGGGTATGAGTGTTTTTAGTACAACATTTTGCATTTGGCAAGGATGAGTGGTGAGGAACATTCGAGAGCAATATTCTAAGTAAGTTTCGATATATATTTCAATGCAACATGAATTAGTATAAGTTATATAGTTTTAGTTTAATGCTTCCGATAAGTTTAAGTGGAGTAATATCTAATGGTATTCTTACTATAAGTTTTATATGCAAATCTCGAATAAGTCCTATAAGTATTGAGT
>CATIWQ010101244.1:0-20912 GCA_949673415.1 Euphorbia schlechtendalii | reverse complement strand
GCGTATGTGATGTATGCATGTTTTTATGCATGAACAATATTTATCATATGATGTATGTTCATTTGTTGTAGGTGTCATGGGCTCCGTTCATTGAAGAGCCTTTTCTTATGCTGGTGTATGGTTGCCCCTAGGGTTTGTCTTGTTGGGGATTCCATGGGTGACTCTCTCAGAGCGATGATCATGGGTTCGTTGAATCAGATTCGAGTTCAAAGCTTGGATCTGGTTTGAGGAAAGTCTGGATGAGTCGTTGATCTCGCATTATGTCGACGATGATCACTTGGAAGCTGTTTGTCTGAAGTGTTGAAGGTATATAATGCCGTGCACGTACCGTTCCGAGGAGGAGATGATGAATTTGATATTGGTTCTAACTTCTGCATAGACCGCCCTTGCGAGTTTTCAATCTATCGAACCTTATCTTTATTTTTACCTAGACCGCCTTTTCAGGTTTTTAGTCTAGCAGACTTATTTTTCTTTATTTTTTGATTGTTTTTTCATTTTTTGGATGTTTACTTGCTATATTCTACCATTGGCATGCAAGCAACCAAAATAAGCATATGCATAAAGATTCAGCAAAAATGACAATTCATTGATGAACTTAACAAGGGTATAAATGTTTCAAATGATTTGACTCTTGCGATTGATTAGCCCTCTCAGGTTTTCTAACCAATGTGATTCTCTCGATGTCCTAAGTTTTGCCTGAGCCACCCTTTTCGGGTTTTCAACTCAACAGACTATTTTTTGTGTTTTGAAAATAGGCCCTAATTTTTGCTCAACTAACCGAGTGTTAATTGACACGCTAAATACAAATTAATATTTGTTTTTTGTACTGCTTTTCATCGATTTATTTCTTCCACCTATGCTTGCTAGCAATTGTGTAAGACTTGGTTGATTTGGTAGATCGGTTATCGTCTATGTCCATGACTTCATTTGTTGTCTCGTTCAGCATTTCTGACTGATTGGTTAGTGCTCGCGTCGCTTTGATGGCTTGAGGTGTATGTGATGATGAGTCTTGATCATCGGTGTTTCTTGCGATGACTTCCCCACAAATAGTAACAAGTCATGTGAAGGAACTATTGACGTGTTCAACTGTCTGACTCATTTTTATCTTTAACATTGACTCTTGTTTAATTATCCCTTGAATGATGGTGATCCGTGTGATGGAGTTGTTGACATGTTCAACGATCCGACACCTTCTTTGTGGCATTGCGCCGGTTGTTTGGTCTTATGAATGGTGGTGATGGACTTGTTGACGTGTTCAATGATCTGACTCCTTCTTTATGGCATTACGCTTGTTGTTTGGTCCTACGAATGGAGTTGTTGAATTGTGCAATGATCCAACTCCTTCTTTGTGGCCTTGCGCCGGTTTTTTGATCTCGTGAATGGTTGTGATGGAGTTGTTGATGTGTTCAACTATCTGAATCCTTCTTTGTGACATTTTGCCATTTATTTGGTCTTACGAATGAAGTTGTTGACGTGTGCAATGATCCAACTCCTTCTTTGTGACATTGCGCTAGTTGTTTGGTCTTATGAATGGAGTTGTTGACGTGTGCAATGATCCGACTCCTTCTTTGTGGCATTGCACCGGTTGTTTGATCTTGTTAATGGTTGTGATGAAGTTGTTGATGTGTTCAATAGTCTGACTCCTTCTTTGTGACATTGCGCCAGTTATTTAGTCTTATGAATGGAGTTGTTGATGTGTGCAATGATCCGACTCCTTCTTTGTGGCATTATGCCAGTTGTTTGATCTTATGAATGGTTGTGATGGAGTTGTTGATGTGTTCAACAATCTGACTCCTTCTTTGTGACATTGCGCTAATAGTTTGGTCTTATGAATGGAGTTGTTGATGTGTACAATGATCCGACTCCTTCTTTGTGGCATTACGCTGGTTATTTGGTCCCAACTTGTTTGGTCGACATTTTAGCCTTATTCTAGCTCCGATCCTTTTGATCTTTGCATGAGTCAGTGGACGTTTCGTGCTTGGAGATCTTTCCGTTGACCTTTCATCCTTATATGATGAGGCAATTTCTATCACGCATTGTCTAAGTACATGTATTTGTCTCTCACTTTCTCTCAAGAGTCAAATCATTTGAATTTATTGTGGGGAATCCATTTATACCCATTTAATTTCATGACATAATGATGTGTCACATGTGCTAAAAACATTATGTGTATGCTTATGGGAATGCGTGATGTCATTGATAGAGTGTCAAGCGAATAAACAAAGTTCAATTTATTAAAAATTCAAAAGCCCCGTGGGCAAAGTAGCTAAATCCAACGTGCAAAATAAGATTTGAAGCTCTCACCCTGCTCCAACCTTATAGCCTCCAAATGTTGCATCTTGGTTTCCATTTGAGAGTTGAAACCATAATGCCCTAGCATAGCTTGAGCGAGGCTATTCCAATCAATGGCTATGTCCAGTGGTAGGTGGTTATAACATTCATTGACTGGGTGGCCCAAGGTGACGATGAAGAGCTTATCCATCATCCGTTCGCTGACCCTTAATACCCTCATCACTGTGCGGGTCGCTAGATCCTATGTACTTCTCAAACTGCAGCATTGCGAAGTTTAGGGGCAAGCTGTCTTCATTCTCGATTGTCGGTTACGCAGGGTATGTGTTCCTTAGATGGCCACCATGTGTGGCCAAGAATTGTTGCCACAATTCACCATGCATGGTTGTTGGAGGATGTCGTTCCCTGTGCTTGGATAAGAGCTATATTTCCCCTAGGGAAATGCTGCAAAATGGGGCAGTTGAGGTGCCTGGAATTGTGAGGCGACTATCGTACTCCAACTAGGAATTGGCTGTTGGGTCATTCCTTGGTTGAAAGGTCTTGGTGCAAATGGTTACTAGCTAGGCTGCCCCTGGAAGAATTAGGGTGGATAGGTAAAGTTATATCTTGGTTGCCCAATCGGAGCCTGGTTTAGTTGTCTTTGTCCTGCCCCGAACTGATAAAAGGTAGTTGGGGGCACCATGTGTGAGGTGGGAGGTCTCCCTGTCAGATTAACATTGTTGAGTGTGACCTCAGGGCTGGACACTGCATTCTAGGTCCTCCCAACATGTTGGCAAATGAGCGATGCTAGCTGTTCGCTGTTGGCAAAGTCAATTCAGGGAAGCTGCAATCTCGGCGCTCACCGATGAATGATGTGTTTGCCGAGAGTCTTGTCTCACGCGTCGAACTGAATCTGAATTAGAACCTGAGTCCTCGCTTGAGTCAGTGTACGGAACCCCCTCCAGATTGGCCATGATTGGAGAAATGCGGGCCAGGCATCGAGTAGGCCTTTTCCAAGCTAAGATACACAAGTAGAGGGTCAGATGTGCATGTAAGATTCGTGACATGACTTGTGATGTGAGAAATGCGTGAGAAGTTTAATGTTATGGCTGCATTCACAAAGGGGTTAGCATGCCATGATGTGAAATAACATGTATGTCAATCCATTTGAAACAAATAATTTAGTCGTTAGGTAAAGATGAAAATAGGTGGACTTGGGATTTGTACAATGTCTGTGTGACATTGTAATATGAGTGATGTAAGTAAGGTGACTAAGCTACCTATGTGGTATTAGGTCAATGGTTTGAGGTTTCGTACTATTATTAGTTCTCATGGAATGAGGAGGTCAAAATTATTTCGGGTAAGCGGTGTGACATACTCTAATAAAATGAAAACAACTACGATATGTAGCTACCTAATGAATGATTTGGTTATTTTGCTCAATTAGGGAGGATTTTCGGATACCTATGTGGTCATCACAATTTGAAGGTATGTGGTGATACGTGAATTATTGCCTCGTGTGGGCGAATGATTCGGGTATGGTAAGGTAAGGTTTTTTTTAAGTAAGTTTGCCCAGTGTGGGCTTAGGTTAGGACATCAACTGGGATATCCTTTAATGTGGGAAATGGTTTGGGTAGGTATTTTCCCTGTTTGGGCTTTTGGTGTGTATAATTACCCCGGAAGGGCTGTGAGTTAGATGTTGAGTGGACATCTCAAAGTTAATGTGTGGGATATGTTATTGCCCCTTGTGGGCTACGTGTCGAATGTCGTGTGGACATCATGTAGTAAAAGAAAGGTATGTTTGCCATGTACAGGCTAATAGCGGTATGCCAAGTGGACATCTCATTGAAAAGGGGTAAGTGATGTTTCTAAGTGGTTCTAAGGCGACACGATCTAAAATGTCAACTACCCTAAATGTATGTTACACCGATTTGGTATCATGATAATGAGTGTGTGTGTTCATATATCTACACAAAAATTCATGGTTAGCATGACATTTGTTCAGTGACAAATTGAAAGTAGTATACACATAGACATAGCATGTAATGTCCAAACTTCCAACCATAAAACTCCCATGTGTAGGGTTTTTGGCTAGTCTCTATCCTAAGTTTGGTTCCTCTTAGTACCATGAAGATACTAAGGAGCGCACCTATAAAAAAAATATGATGCATGGTCGTTTTTCAGGTAACACCCTAGGGAAGATGCCTATGGTTTATTTACATGTGGTTTGTAAATGAGTTGTTGATGTAGAAGGTTCTTGTTGCACTAAAATACGCTCCAAGCCTCTCCCCAAATGGGTCGAGGGAGGTACACTGTTCACCACTTTTCTAGTGATAAGTTTAATAACTTTTTCTCAAAGAGTTTGGCTATATATTAATGGTGCTAAAAACTTGTTCACGTAAAGTATAGGTGTTGTCAATACCGCTTATCAAGATAAAAAAATGATGATAACTGCAAGTATACAGTTGCGATGTAGTTTCAAAAGATATCGATCCCACAGGGAAGGACTAGCTCTAAAGATCAACAAGGAAGACAGAATAAAGAAAATAAAATAGATTTAATATTTTGGATAAGAGGGTTAGAAGAATGAGTAAATATAAATATGAAAGATTAGAGAATCTAAATATATAGATTTTCCCTACTAAACAAGGATAGCAGAGAAAACATGCAAGTTCAACAAAGATGTTACGATTCACTAAACTAATCTAACAAACCTGATTCAAAATACCCAGATGTTCAATTATTCACAGTAGAGAAACTCATGAAATAACTTTTCTAAACCTCGCGTAAAAGAATTAAGACAATTATATAAATCTGGACAACGTCAATACTATGCTCAGTACGGGTCGCTCTCACATAGCCACATTTAGCAAGTTACCATTCCAAAAATGTTGCTCACTAAACAGCGTTATATTACAGATTCAGTGATTATACACGATATTGTTAACCCCGAAACTACTCTTAAAATTAACTCCAATGCATATAACTTGATTAATATAAAATACTTAACACGAAATACGCATTATGACACATAGACATATCATAAACTTCGAAATAGAAAGTATAAGTAGAAAGCATAGAAATTTGTCAGGTATGCAAGTGAAAGCTAAAGTTGATCAAACTATATCCACTCTTTAATGGGAGTCGTCAATTCCAGCAATTCCTGCGTCTACTTTGAATTCGGTCTCTGCCCGTACAGAACATCCGCTAGGATGCTATTCTTTGCATATATCGAACAAACGAATATTGAAGAATGAAAAGTTTTATTATTAAGTGATTTGTAAGTACACTTATACAATAATCGCTCGAGAATATAGAGAAATCTAGTGATCGAAACAAGGATTCGAATCACTTAAACATTTTCTCTCTAACACTTATGAACATAGCGAATTCTCTATCTATACACACACTATATCTCACTCTAATATTTTCCCTCTGGTTTATTGCACTCTGATGCACCATGAAATTGTGTGGTTTTGAAGCCCTATTTATAGAGTTTGAAGTGTTGCATCTATCCATACGAAGAGTCGTGTCCATTTGTGAATGATTGCATCACTTCATTGTGATGGGTTGAGAAGCTTCAATCTAATTCACAATGGATAGACACCTTTTCATGATTGGTTGATTTCTGATAGGTGTCTATTCATTGGTAGTTGATGGATGTTGATCGTCCTTATTTGGCGGTTGGCAGTTAAGAAGATTAAACCAGAAAATCATCCAGGTCACGACCTAGATATACAAGTCGCGACCGTCAAACTTTGATTGGCAGATTTCTATTTTGAAGAAGAACAAGTTGCGACCGCGAATGATTGTCGCGACCGTGAATTGCATTTTTCTTTAGAATTCTCCTTGTAACTTCACCGATCTTTGACAGCTTCGATCCTAAGCCCAATCTTTAAGTTCCACGCATCTTTTTGCATCTTTTTCACTCTTTTTTTCATAGAATTCCACTTTAGATCATTTTACTCCCAAGATTTACCTAGTATCTGCATTTGCATAAAAAAACAACTACATACCACGTGAAATCTTTTATATGAAGTATAAAAATGACTTAAACTATAGTGATTAATGAATAAAATTTGTATGATAATAAGTGTAATTATACACTTATCAGGAGACGGAGACCATTCAGGATTATGCAGAGAGACTTCTCCGCATTAATAATGAGGTGAAACTTCTCAAAACTGATTTCTTTGATTCAAGAATCATTAAAAAAACTCTTTTACGATTCTTGAGAAATTCGATTCAATAATCAGTTCTATTGAAAAATCAAAAGATTTTACATCTATTACGTGGACATGATTACTAAATGCTCTACAGGCTCAAGAGCTAAGACGACTCATGATGCAAGAAGGTTATGTTGAAGGAGCTTCGGTAGCCAAAATTTGGTGGCGGGAAAAAGAAGGTCGAAAGTTCTAGTAATGGTGACAATTCTTATTAAAATTTTCCACCATATCCTTATTGTAAGAATACGAATAATATGTAGACAATTTGTTGGTGGAGGCTAGATGTAAATGTAACAAATGTGAACAATTTAGACATGTGGATAAAGTTCGTAGGTCACAAGGGAAAGCAATTGTTACCATGGAACAAATTGATGAAAAAGAGTTGTTTTTAGCATCGTGTCTTCCTAGTTCAGGCTCAATAGAGAGCTGGTTGATTAATAGTGATTGTACCAACCACATGATTTATAATCGAGATTAATTTAGAGATCTTGATACAAATCACCCTTCCATTATCAAAATTGGAAATGAAATGAAGATACCAGTAACCAAAAAAAGAATAATTGCATCTATAGGCTTGACATATTTGAAATTAATTTTAGATGTTTTGTATGTTTCTGAAATTGATTAAAACAAACTTACTATTGGTTAATTATTGGAGAAATGATATAAAGGTATCTTTGAAGACAAAAGTTGTTTTTTCTTTATGAAACTAAGGAAGTGAGAAATGCCAAGGGATGGCACCCTACCGATAAGACCACCAACCCCTACTTTTAAAAGAAAAACAAAAAATTACAAAGAGTTACTAGAACAAGCTCTAGCCGCAAACAAACTACTCACATAAACCAATAGTTATAACTACTCCCGAGGTCATGTATATAACATTTTGAGCAAAATGACAACATGACATCCTAGTTGGAAGAATGATAAGAGGATTGCTCGAAAGCTACTAATGACTCCGGTAACATGTTCCCATCTCGGAAAATAGGCTAAACAACAAAATTAATAGATAAGAGAGAGTAGAGGTAGCGTAATCAGGAAACTCTAAGACACCACAAAACTTTCAAATTAAGCATTCTTAAAAGAAGCACAGCAAACATAGAATCACTCTCATGCCACAAATCATTCCAACCCTTAGACACCACAACATCAATAACAACTATAAAAGCTTTTAACTCAGCTATAAAAGAGTAAAGTATTCTCCATTAGGAATGAAAATCAATGAAGAACTAGACTCTTGTCATCCCTAAAAACCCCACCACAACCCGAAGAGCCCACAGATCCCGTGGATGAGGCATCTATGCTAACCTTAACCCAATTTAAAGGAGGAGGGACCCAAATAACCAAAATAATCTACGGAGACTTAAAATGCCTTGGCTATATATGAAGATTGGAGAGGATGTCTGATTCAACAGTAGAGTTCCAAATGGCGGTCAAACCAAGATTACCCATTCTATGAAGGATGGCCTAGAGACGATGTAATGCGTGATGAATATATGACCTTGGTTCCTCAAACATGCAATTATTTCATTCCGATCAAAGAATCCAAAGTTATTTGCGAAACACACCCAAAATTGGCTAAAACATCCGCTACTTTGTTCACTTCCCTATACACATGAATGACCATTAGAATAATTTGTTTCATAGAAACAAGACATTCTAACCAAGCTGTGCAAATGAGCCAATGAACTTGTCTTCACAAAATAGGTTGAGTTACACTCAATCCAAACATGATTCCAACCCATGCTGGCAGTGTAATTGATATCATGAATTGCACCTTCCAGCTCCGCAACAAAAGTAAATGTTACTTGTGAGTGAAAAGTGAAACAGTGAATGACATGGCCATTAGCATCTCTGAAATTTCTTGCACATCCCAAGTGCCCCTCAACATCCAAACAAGAGGCATCGATATTAACTTTTATCCAACCATGTGGTTTTAGTCTAGTGAACAAGTATTATCTTTGGAGCATTCTAGAGATGTGGTGTTAAGCCAAGATTCGTAAGAATTCTTGTCTCCACCACTAAATTCCAAATCATGCCAAAATCGATGTTATTCATGCACCGAAGAATTTCCCCAAGTTGTTGAAGCGATAGGTGAACATTTAGGTGAGCATTCTCAAAAATACTCTTATTTCTAGTTGTTCATATTAGCCAAATAATATTTATCACACCTGCATTCTAGAGAACTTGTATTTGTGGGTTGTAATTTTGTGCAAGAGCAACCTTTACCCTATCACCTAAGGTGGTCGGCGAAGCGAAATTTCAACCAAAAAGTGATTGAAGGGAAGACAAAAGTTTCTTTGCAAATTGACAATCAATGAATAAATGATTAGGGTTTTCGCAATGTTGATAACAAAGAGAACACATTGAGCAATTATAGAGTAACTAAATATATAAACAAAATAACTCACCATCCAGCATCAGTATCAGAAAAAAGGATGATACTTCTAGGTCCTTGACTCTTTGATGCAGCGTACATGATTTCGGGGTTTTCTCCAGATAGCAATGTGTTCCCTCTCAACTACCTTCTTCCAACAGAGTCTCCTAGCAACATCTTCTAATTCATTATGCTCTTTTTTCAAGTCTTGTGCTTTCCTCGCCCAACCAATGTAGGAAGTTTTCCAGCTAATTGGTTGGTCTGACAATATCCAATAGCCACCAGGATGCACAACTCAGTCAATCTCCATCAGATACAATCTACTTAATCGTTTTCATTCCAATGAACACATAAGAAAAAAAATTGAATCATATTGACAAATGAGCCAAACTACAAGAAATTTAGCTTTTAATGACGCATCTTTGATGACGAAAAACATGTTTTTTGTCAGCAAAAAATGTTTTTTTATCACCGAATATAATTTTGATCGTCACAAAATGCTACAATTCTTGTAGTTAATGACACCAAAAAAATATCACACAAATCAAAATGGAAATACTGTGACCAGTCTATTGAACCAAACATCTGTAACTTTGTTTCCCGGCTCTACTTTGTTGTGATAGACATACATTCGGTTGGAGAACAACTCCTAGTCAAGTTAGTTCAAGAGGAAAACTTTGGCCTAAGAAGTTTGGTCCCTTCATAAAACAATATAAAGTACCAAACATTGGGAACAAGGCCACAAAGAGACAAGTCAAGCTTCCGCCTAGACAACTCACCAGGTCAAAAAATATCCGCCTGGATGGCTTGCCATTTCCAACACCGACCTGGTTGGTCTGGCAAGACATATGCTTGGATGATGAAGACTTCTTTAACTCTAATTCCCACTATATTATATATTATCCTTTGAGTGGGAAAGCAAGCTGCAACTGGTCAAGTTGGATGTGATTGGATGATACAAGTTGGGAGAACGTCATTGTCTTTTATCAAAAGTTTAATCCAATATTATCTTTTATTTATTCATTATAAAGTTGTAATATTTTATTATTAAGCTTTGAAACTCACTTTTGTATTTTGACTATAAAACCCTTAACATTCTCATTGTAAACGTGGAATCTTTTATCAATGAAAAATATATCTTCCTCTCTTATGAGTGTGAGTTTAAACTCTGATAGGGATTAACATCCTTCAAGTTTCAGCTTGAAAATACCTAGGGAAACCCGGTTTTCCAACAAGTTCATTTTAGGAAACCCCTCTTTGTTGGTTTCAGACTAAAACCTTCGCCCGAGCCTTCAACAATCCATATCAAAATCAGAGAAATTTGCAGGGTAATGACCGAAAAAGGAGCGACCTTTGGCATGATCTTGAGGGAGTGGCAGTGTGTGGTGCGATTGGAAGTCAAGGTGAGGCAAAGAGAAGTTGAAAACAGAACAGTTGAGTAGGTGTGGATGTTGAAGAGGTGGAGTGTAAACAAAAACGTTTGTTTGGATGCCGAGAATATAGAAGAAAGAAAGTAAAATTATGCAGACGAGAATTTTAAATGGGCGGTTTATGTGAAAATTGAGCTCAGTCATTAGTACAAATGACTTTGTGCAAATGCAACTTCCAGATTACTTATTCCTTTTGTATTGGACTTTTGGAAATGTTATTTCAACATTTAATACATATAAATACACAATGAACAAGGTTTTGGTGAAACCAGTAAACAACTTAAAGTTGAGATCATTTTTACTATACTACGGGCATTCCCATAAAAACTCGCTGGTACTTGTTTCCAAGCTCCACTTTGTTCTCAGTTATATTGTACTGAATTATCTTTTATGATTACTAATTTTGAAATCATCTAGGATATTACTCTGTTTCTGAGATGACTTCCAATACATTCTTTTTTCCAGTAGATCCAAATGGATTTGGAGGTATTGATAAATTCTCTCCATCTCCTTCCAACATCTGAACCACTATTTTCATAGACGGTCGACCGGTTGGGTTCCATTGAATGCATGACAATCCCACAATTGCAAGTTTCTTCGCGATTTTCGTATCTTCCTCTTCTGCGGCATCTAACCGCAAATCATCTCCTTCCTCCAACAGATTATATATCCATTCCGGAAAGTATATTTGCTCGTCTTTCCCTTCTTTTACATCAACCGTCTTCCTTCCTCCAATCATTTCTAACACCAACATCCCGAAGCTATAAACATCCGATTTGTACGAAACATTGCCGAAATTTCTTGAGAACACTTCTGGAGCAATGTAACCAATGGTCCCTCTAGCTGTTGTCAAGGAAACCGCACTTTGAACCTTGGCGCACAATTTTGCCAGGCCAAAATCTGATATTTTCGGGTTGAAGTCTTGGTCGAGAAGGACATTGTGCGGTTTGATATCGAAATGTAGTATTCTTTGCTCACATCCTTGGTGAAGATATTCGATCCCTTTAGCTGCACCAACCGCGATGTTTTGCAGCCTTTTCCATCCCAGAAAACTGTCTTTTGCATCAGGCGAAGATATAAATTTCTCTAACGAGTCATTTGGTAAGTACTCGTAGACCAACGCTCGCCTAAATCCATCAGCGCAAAATCCGATCAGCCGAACCACATTGACATGGTGAATTTTTCCTATAGTTCCCACTTCATTTACAAACTCCTCCCCATTACCCTTAGAATTGTTGAGGACTTTAACGGCTACCAGAATTTCATCAGAGAGCTTTCCTTTGAACACAGTTCCATAGGCTCCTTGGCCTAATTCCTCTTTCAATTGATTTGTCACCCTTTTGATCTCAGCATAAGAATATCTGGTAGGCTTGAAAGCTCTGTAATCATCCAAAAAATTTTCAATCTTGGATTGATATTCCTTTTCATTTTTGTCGATATCATAGATACGATACACTGCAAATAGTATAGCAGCAAGAACAAGCATGCCTAGTATAATAACTGCACAAGGAACATATCCCAGTCATTAGTCAATGCCTATAAGATAAATTTAACTAATGAAAGAAAGAAATGACTGACCAGGTGCCAAAAACTTTGGGGATTTCCCTGCATCAAATTTCAATATTATCAAATATTAGGTCATCATATTTCTGATCATTACAACATTGCAGCTAATCCAAATAACAAGAAAATACTCCTAATTCAATTATTTGAGCAAAATTGAAATTAGACTATATTGACTAACAAAGTTCAGTGCTACCTAGCTTACACTCATTACATCTTCCCTCAATTTGATTAATGTTAAACAAATAGTTCCATATTGGAGCCAATTAACAAGCAATAATCAGTAACTATTCCAATCAAAACAAGCAGACAAGAAAAATGAAATAGAAGTGTATAAAGAGAGTGAAGTTAAAATAAACATACAATTGAAGTGTTTTAGGTCGCCGTAACATTCAGTATCAGTAGTGTTAGGCTTCATTCTGCAGTATTGATTTTTCAAGGCACAGGATCCGCAGCTTGGATTGGACCAACTGAGGTGAAGAATCTCATTTCTATCGAACAAATCACTTGGAAATGGAGAAACATCGAACATCTTGGTACAATATAGAAGGTCAGATCTACCAAGGGGAAGTCCGGTATAAATGCTGTAAACCTGATAATTAGGAGAAGTGGAGCAAGGTATCTGTAGGTACCCATCATCTTTTCTCTTTGTACAATTGAACAACACTCGAGATTCGGATTCGACGGCGGGATATCTGAACGGAAAATCTGATAAATTGAAGTTCTGTAGCTGTCTCGGAAGGCAATCTTGTGGATCAGCTGTGTAAATCATTTGAGAGTGGTAATCGATTTTGGTAACCAACATTTTGACCGAATTTGGGAGCTCAAGGACCGTCTCCTTTTTGTCGGAGCAAGATAGGTCGAATCCGGTGTGGGGAAAACCGCAGTGGTGAGGATGGCGACCTTCAATTCGGAAGGGAAATCGGACGGCGGGACCACGGCGTCCGCATCTTAATTCTCTGCAGGCGTCGTCATTCAAGCTGACTCCAAAGTCAAAAACGACGACAGTAATGGAGAAGATGATGAAGTAGTATTTGGTCACCATTTAATTTTGATTATTGGGTGGATCATACGATCAAGTAATCAATATGTAAGTAATGTGTTTTAAAAATACTGAGACTGTTGAATTAGAGCATTTTATAGTCAAGTAATAAAAAAAAAGGCAAGCAATGTCTGCAGGCCGATGACTTTGACTTCCCTTCTCCGACGCATTATTTTAGGAAGGATTACGAATAGGTCAATTTTTGCTTAAATTCTTATTAAGTAAAATTAAATGATACCGTTGAATTAGAATATTTTATAGTTATTTTTTTATATTCAAGTAATTAAAATATTGTATGAAAAATAAAATATACACGTTTAGTAGCAGGAGTAACTTCTTAGACCTGTACTGAATTAAATTTAATTGAACTAAACTTAATTTTATGGATTTATTTAGAACTGAAATAACGGATATTAACTTAATAGAACTTAATAATAATACATTAATTATTAAAATAATATTAAAAATTAATAAGTTATTCTTACTAATCATTAAATATAGTAAGATTAATGAATACATATATAAAATAATAAACGAAATATATTAAAAACATTATTAATAAGAAAATGTTATAGTATGTAAAATCATTTAATTAAAATTTTATTATTCAAATGATAATTATTCTAACAATTACACTTGAATAAAAGATAATTATTATATCTTGTAATTTGGATTAAAATTATAATTTATCATTGGATTACAAATAACTACAATAATAATTTTTTTAATTATTAAATAATAATATTCTCATGTTATTGTTTATATCAGACTTTTCAATAAATTAATATTATGATTATAATTAAAAAAAGTTAATATATTAATAGCAATAGTAATTATTAATATTTATAATTATTATTAACTACATTGTTTAATAATTATTTTTCCACACTATTATTTTTATTTTTATTGTTATTGATTAATATTCTATTAATTTTCATTAAAATGTTAATTAGAATCATTATTATTAAAATTAGAGTTAATGAATCTGAACCGAATATAATAAATCTTTATTGATTGAACTTAATTAAACTGAACTGAATAAATTTAATTAAACTTAATCAAAAGTATTTTAACCGAATAAATGCACCAAGTCCTAGTCTTTGAGAATATTTGGGTTAACAGTTTGCCTTGTGAGAAAAGTCAATGCTCGTTTTGCATTTTGACTCCATGGCTAGCTGCTGAGAACTGAGAAGCAAAGCTCCATTTCAGCCAAAGTATGTAATAGGTCCAATGACCCCACTTTTTTTTAAAAGAATTGTAAAAATATATTGATAAATTATATGTGAACCCGTTAAAAATTATCGTTGGATCACATATTAGTGTTAAAGTTACACATTTATTTTTAGCAAAAAAAAAAATTTCTTAATAAATGTCCATAAATCAACTCTACTATTCTGTTACGAAATTATTATACAATAAAAAATATTCATCATTGTCATCTATTAGCTCTTTTCATGAGTTTATTATTTGGTAGAAATTTTTGAATTTTTCATGCATATATATACGGACACCGGCAAAAATTTTCTGGATCCGCCACATGCGTGTATCTCACTTCATTTCACTCCTTTTCTTCCGAAATGAAATTCTCTAGTTTTTATTCATCTGCAGGAGGAGCTCTGTTGTTTTCTTGGTCAAAATTGAACACTCCTCTTTCATGTTACCTCTTAGCAGAAATCAGCAGCCTGAAACATCATGATAACACCAACGATTCAAATTCATCTCTTCACAGTCTTTCTTTGCCAAAGAAGGATCATACGAACAAGTACTTTTTTTGATATTCATAGAAATTTGGCATTCGGTTTTGAGCTTTCGTGGCGCTATATCTACTGCAGAAGTTGCAGAGGCTGCTACTTTGAAGACAAGAATAATGTTGATTGCATAAGCAGTGGGTAGTTTACATCTTTTGGTTAAATACTGTTTCTGCCATGTATCAATGCTCATGATTTTCTTCTGGATCTCCTTTTTAACAGGTTATTTTCAGAGGGTCTGCTATCTCAACTTTGGAATTCTATGCACCTACTTATATGGTATGTAGTTATGAAAAATAAAACATCTAATTTGGCTCCTGTTATATAAATCTGGGTAGTCTGGATTTATTTTTGATAAAGTGTGAATTGTATTAAGCCAACTACAAGGTGAAAAAGGTTTTCATCTAAATTTCTCTTATTTGCACTTTCGGGCTTACTTGGATAGCATACAAGTCTTTTACTTGGCATATATATCTTTACTATTGCTACAATAAGATTAAAAAATGAAATCTTATTTTATCGATGTGGATAACTTTGTTTATGTTACTTGTTAGGCTTTTGTTGTGTCCATTTGCCTTATGTTCAGTTCTTGAGTTGTAAAGTCCATTTCATTTTGTATGGCTGTGTTTTTTCTGTTAGGCCCGTTTAAGCCCATTCAATTCTGTAAGCCCGGTTTGTTTAGGGTCATATATAAACCCTTTTTTATCTAGGGTTAGCTCAGAAGAAAAAGACTCAGTTTTTCTTCTCTCTTTCGCTCCCGTTGCCGCTTGCTTCTTCTGGCGTTTTTAGGCCATCTGATGCATTCCTCTGATTCTATCTCCGGCGCTTGATTCTTTGCAGTTATAACGGCCTGTTGTGAGGTTTGTTGAGTTTGTTACAGCTTTGTGTATAAATTCTGTCCTCTTCTCAGTCTTCGTGTAGTGTGATGTATAGTCTGTTTTGGTTCCTTTACTATTTCAGTTTTAGAGTTCTTAGGTTTTTTAAGTTCTCTTGATTAATCTCTGTAAACTTGTGCCGATTTGCAACTCAATAAAGCTTCTCATCTTAAGATCCTTGGATTACTCCTTCAAAAGTTTGGCCTACTAAGTCCAAGCGGGGGGAACCAAGTAAAAATCGCTTGTGTTCTTGTTTGTTACTTTTACTGCTTTATTTGAATGTTATTTTCGTAATTGTATTGTGAGTTAATTCGTTACATGCATGAATTTATTAAGGAAATTTTATTATGAATATACTGAATGATGGGAAAACTTGAAAGAGAAGTTAAGGGCAATTGTCAAAGTGAATGTATGTCAATCTGTATCTATATCTATATCAAATGAACCTTCCAACTTTCTCCATGTGGGGCTCACATGCCCTTCAAATCAAAGCCATCCATCTTTCCACCTCAACCGTCTTGTGATACGTGCCTATATATTTTGTAATTCTTTTGACTTGGTTGTTTTTAATGGAGTCTAAAAATCATGATTTTCAGAACGGGATCGGTCATCGAATCGGTGAAGAGGGTGATTCATGAATTTAAGGTTCAACCGGATTAAATCGGTGATCGAACTGAATTTTCTAAAAATTGAAAAAATATTATTTAAATAAGATATGGTGAATTTATTTACACAATATATTAAATAAATAAAATAAATACTTAATTTAAAACTAAGTAAAAGTTTTATATAGATATTATAAAATAAATATATTATAAATGTATATCAAATAAGTGTTGTAGTTGAGTGGTAGACATAATAGATAACAAGCTGAAAGTCCTGAGTTCGATTCCTGCCTATTGTAAAAAAATTTAAAAAATCATTTTTAACAAGTATAAGTGAACCGGCCGGTTGAAGCAACTGGTTTCCGGTTCAACTGGGTCCGACCGATCGATTCAACCGATCAACATCCGGTCTTTGACCAGACATTGAACCGGGTGAAAACTGACCAGATCAGTTGCCCATTCCAATCAGACCCAATCCGATCGACCGATCCGGTCCGGTTCGATTTTCAAAACCATGCTAAAAACAACACAACTTCAATAAATATTTTTTTTATAATTGACAATATTTCTGTATATATTTTTAAAATTTGTAACAGTTGAAACTTTTTATTCCGCTATATAAATATATTTTTATATTCTAGCAAAACCACCTAATATATGTTTGGTCTATTTTCATCCAAAAAATATTTTGTTTGAAAACCTAATTATACCTTGTAATTTATTTGATTAAAATATGAAAATTCAAATATTAGTTTATTTCAAAATTTTATAATTTTTTTCATATTTCTTCTATGCACATCCTTATTCATTCGTATGTTATTTTCAAAAGAAAGTTAAAATTGAATACATTAATTTGAATTAAAAGTAAGGATAAATTAATATTTTCATATTCTTATTATATAATTTCTTAATAAGTGTGAAATGTGTAAGAGAAGTACTATAAAAAATTGATGGAGTAACGTTGTAATTATTTACAAGTTTAATTACTTTCAATATATTATTTTGTTTTGGATTTCAGATAAGAAATTTATAAAAGCCACAAAATATAATAAGCGTGGAACTATGAATTACATCGGATCGGATTTGAATCGAAGTAATTTACATGCAATTCCATTATCACAAGTTAGATTCAGATATGTACTAGGCCTGTTATGTTTGAAAATTTATGATTTTGCTCTGGATCGTATAATTATGATAAAGAAATGTGAACTAAATTTTTTATGTTTCGTATATGACCATTCAATAATATATTAATAAAAGATAATAAGACAGTTTTGAATCCACCATTTTAAGTAAGTAAAATTTATTTAGCTATTCATAATTAACTTAGTAATACTAACTTAATTATTACATCTATTCCTTTAAACTTTAAATATTATGCATGTCACATTTCATTTGTAAACACAGGTTGGATGTACAAGTTTTCATAGATCCATATCCGATTATGATCCATCATGGATCTAACCGAGTTGTCATCTTCAGAGTTCCATTCTTCCAAGGGAAATGTATAGTTTTGGTACACGAAGTTTTAGCTACTTCATAGGATCCTAGCTTTAGGCATCTAAAATCTATACCCTTAATTAATTAATTGATTAAATCGTAACTTAAAAATTCATTGATCAGAATAAAGATAACATTGCAGAAATATATTGTTCCTTTTCATATGTTTGTCTATCCAAGAAACAAGAATATTGGTGACAACACACAAATGCTCGTGTCTCAATCACTATTCGACACCTATTTACCTATCTGTTCTTTTTCTCAACTTGTTTTTATGTTTATTGTTAAACTCAATTGAATTGTGTTATATTTAATTTACATTAATTTATAACTAAGTGATGTTCGGTTTCTTTTTGACAATGGCATTTTAATATTGAAGTTCATGTGATTTGAAATCATAATTTCATATTCTTGTTTCACCGTGTGAGGAGTTGTGATTACTAAATTAATGTTACCGAATTTATCATTTTTTGTTTTATTTTATTTATTTTGTTTTTTTCTTTTAATAAATTTCGGACCCAGTTTACCGACCTTTACTTTTAATTAAAAAATGGACTCAATAAAAAATCGAATGAGATAAACAGAACCTATGTCAATTTTTGTTACGTGTAAAAAGCAAATACTAATGGTGTTTTCAAAATCACTTTTTGCATTTTTATAAATTTTGGTATGTCTTCCAATAAAATATTTTATCACGTAGTATTTAAAAGTTAGTTGAACAACTATAAACTTATATTAATTTGAATAAAATAATACGCTACAAAGAGTAGTATTCTGAATTCGTTTCATCTATTAAATAAGATTGCACTAAAAATATGTGTAATAGCATCAAGCAAGTTATTTTAGCAAATTGTGCAAGTACCTACAAATTTCTACCAAATCTCTATATTCAACTAAGGGCTTGTATAAAACTGAGATAGGACAAAAATTGATTCAAAAATTAATTTTAAACAAAAATAGCTATGATTATACATCTTTTAAAAAACAATGTTTCTAATCAAAAGTCCAGCTAAAATTTCCATTTTAGGCCTCACATATTTGAGCAACAGAGGAGAATATTGATGTTTATAAAATCTTGTAGATCTAATAATTTGCACATCTAATTTTGAGATACTAAAAATTTTGCACATGCCAACTTAAAAGGAATATGTGGAAAAAATAATTTTAATACCTATGTGGATAGATGCAGGGCCAATTTTAAATTGATTTTACAAGTTCCAAAACTTATTGTCTCTGAAAGTTTTTCATATAATCAGTTTTGTTATCAATATCTTATAATCATTTTAGGTAACACAACTTAAAGCAACTCCAAACTGCTCATATTTGGTAGAAAAATAGAATATATATATATAGTATTTCACGGGGAACAAAACAAATCAGAAAAAATCTAATTGGGTTTAGGGGTGAGCGGAACCAAACTAGAATTGAAACCCAAACAGAATAAAAAAATTGAACCGAACTGAATTTATTTTGAATCGATTTCGATTTTTATAATTTTGAAAATTTTGGGTTCAGTTTCGATTAATATAACGAAATCGAAATAAAAGCAAAACCGAACCAAATAGAATAGGTAATATATATATATTAACAAATTCCATTACAATAGTTTTAGTATTCATGAATCCTAAATAAGAAAAAAATGTTTTTCTTTAAAACTTGGATGAATATTACTATTTTTTTAGTAGGAGTTGTGATCAAACTTTAAGGTTTGTTTTTTTTATTATAAAATTTTTTACGGGTTTGTTTTATTCTTTGTTCTGATAAATTTATATTTGTATTCTATGAATTTAGATATGTTTCACGTATTAAAATTGTAATTGCTACATTATAATCTAAATTTCATTATTCAATTGTTATCAAGTTTATCTCTAATTGAATATAATGATAATTTAATCTCTTGCATATAATCTTAAAACATTAAAGTATGTTACATATTATTTTGTATTTTACAGAATTTGAGTGATTCAGTTATAACCGAACCGAAACTAAATCATATTTGGTTCGGTTTGTATTTTTCTAGCATTTCAGTTCGGTTTGGGTTTGAATCGAACTGGGTTTTACTCACCCCTAATTGGACAATATAAAGTACCTAGGACATCTCAAACCCAACTCTAAAAATTGGATTTGGAATTGGAAGTGTGGTGGAGTGGCTCTAACTCCACTTCATTTCAACTTTAAAATTTAAAGGGTTCACAACTTCAAAAGTTTTATTTTATATATATTTTTTTAGTTTTTAATTTCTTTTAAAAATTAAAAAGTTTTATTTTATATATATTTATTTTATTTTAAAAAAAATTATTATTACTTCTATACTTGTGATTTTAAAATTTGAAGTGCAAAGTTGAAGAAAAAATATTGCAACAATATTAAATTATGGAGTAAAATAAAATTTTAAATAAAAAATGGGAATGCAAGAATTGGAGATATAATACTTGCCGTGTACTAAATTATTATTGGTATTTCATAAGCTAGTGGTTCCAGACAACTTGACATTTTTTAATAATAATAATTAACTAATGAAAACAAATCACCTAAATTAATTAGTGAAATTGTAAAAAATTAGAGTTTTGTGAAATTTATTTACAAAAATACTTTTCAACTTATTTTTTGTTTACTATAATCAATTTTAAGTTTTAGTTTTCACTCTATACGTTTTATATATACACTGTTTTATCAAGCTTCAGTCGCTTCCTTTTTTTACATCGCGCGTTTCTCTCTATCAAAATTTCTCTTCTTTGTTTCGATTATCCTCGATTTTCTCTAGATCGAAGTTTCTGACATCTGCAATTCTTAAATTCTCTGCACAATTCCAATTTTCTAGCTTTCGACCAGTTTTTTTTTCGATTGAGAATGAGGATCCATGGAGTTGAAATCCTGTTGTTGCTGATAGATTTCGTTTTGTCTCTTTTTCATTTTGTCTCTTGTGTTTGTTGTTGTTAATTTGCAAAAAGATTATGCAATTTTTGTGTTGTAATTGATGTGAGGATTTCATTAGGCTGTATGCAATTGTAAATTTATATACTAATTTTATTTGTATCACTCTCATTGATCTTGGGAAGTCTGCTCTTCAAAATATTTCTAAACTTAAATCAGCTGATTAGGTGTAATTAATTATCTTACATGTTTAGATAACTTTTTAATGCATTTTCATCACTTTTCAAGATTAATTTAACACAACTTGTTCTTCATACCAGTTAGATACCAGTTACCTACTAGATTCTAACAAGATGCAGAAAATTACAAGCTAAATACCAGTTAGATACCAGATTTTTAACAAAATG